>CM073778.1:12577608-12860108 GCA_037158775.1 Hetaerina titia | reverse complement strand
CCTTTATGACCAGCACGCATTAAACTCACACGGTGGGCCCAAGGGAGTGCTTCTGTCGCAAGTCTCAACCCCTTCCTGACCTTAATTACCCCGCGAGGCAGAAATGAACACTAACCATAAACACCAAACGCCGACTGTGCCCATGCCGTGGTACCTATGGATAAAAACCGCAACTAAACCCGTAAAAAAAGTCCGATAAGCATTAGGCCACTCTCCATTATTTTCTCACGAAGACTGCTCTCGTCGCCAAGGCAACAAAGGAAGAATTGGGCTGGCTGAGACGCGCAGTGCTATACTATAATATATACTAAGTATGTGTGACAGATTCCGGAGAGAGATACTAATTCTATTTCCACCTAAATATGCTCGTCATCCTGCAAGCCACCACGAGGGCCTTTGGCAGGGGATGATACCAACTGGACACCAAGGCATTTACTTATGAAAAATATATCCCGATTGAGAAAGTACTCCTTTTCCAGTGGTTTGGATAGCTTTCTTCATTGGTACTCATTCATTCATTCTTACTGCTTTAGCGGCGAATTTTACTGAAGAAAATGGAACGGCAGATATAGCAAAGAAAAAAACGACATTTATTTATCATGATTTCTTTTTTTTCCACCTTAAACGATTTAATGTGGTTGATTAGATCACGTGCAGCGTAGAGGAGTTAGATTTGAAAAATGTCGTTATGATTAAATGAGTGGCTTACCAAAATTATTAGAGGAACTTGGACGCTAATTACTCTCGCGACGAAGTGTCAGAGTTTAAATCTCTTCCTTAAATTGGAATCAGATCTCATTAGCAATGATAGCAAAAATATATTGCTAGCGCCAACGTGCAAAGTCATAATGATCATGTCAATAAAAATAGAGAATTTTAAGCGTAGAACGGATATTTTCAAGTTTTCATTTTTTCTAACAACTCTAAAGGATCAAAGGAGTTATTTCCGACCGCGGTAAGTAAGAAGAATATTTCTCCTTTGTCATTCGAAGTACATTAGTTTACAGCCACTAATCTAATCTCGGTATGGTGCTGTCCTTCTTCTTACTAAAAGGCCCTCTCTCATATTAAAATTAACCAGGAAATATTTTTACACTCGTGATCTGCTCAATTTCGCCTACCCCACCTCTTATGTGTTCGTCCTTAATATGTTTCCTATCCTCTTTTCCTTATACCTATTTCCATGTGAATGAATATCCGTTCGCCGTATGGCGGGATTTCGTGTTTGTATGTATGTGTGTATATATATGTATATATACACACACACAGGCATGCAAGCACCTTAATGGCTATGCTCGGCATCGGCGGACCAATTTATGTGATACGTGTAGCTGTGTCTGGATTCATATCGTTTTATATACTATTTTATGTACTTAAGAAGTTTCTTTGTCGCAGTGGCGCCTGTGGGCGCGCTATTTTACAGATGCTTTGGATGAATGCGATTTAAATGCCGAGAGCTCTGAATCCCCCTATTCTGTTTCCTTATGATTTCTCCCGGCAGACTCTTCTTCCTCGCCATGCGCTTTCACTTTTGTTCTCCCCTCAGCCCACCTCACCTTCTCCACCCTTTTCCACATCCACATTTCAAAAGCCTCAAATCTACGCTTATCAACTTTTTTCAATGGCCATATTTCAACGCCGTACAAAACATATTCAGAAATATATTTTAACTGAAAATTTAAAAAGACTTAATTTTAATGGCGCAAGCTTAGTGTGTCATTACCCCTGCCACACACCCTAACAGTGGCGAGCAGTTGGTTAACTTGCTGGTTGGTTATTGGTAACTACACGTAGAAGATCTGAGTACCCAGCGACTTCACCCGTAACCGAACCCAAGGCCTCCGGTCTGCAGATCAAAAGTCTATTCACGGGATTACTGCGCCCCGAAATTTTGAAATAAATAATTGTGTATGCATAATCGCATTATTATTGCATATCCAGCAATTTTCTCTCCAGGACATAAAATCATGGTCACCAATATTAAAAATTTGAACTCAATAATTTGATTACAAACAAGGTATGTTCCATAGGTAGTAGGGCTTGTTTTTGTCCCGGATAGACAGACGAGACGATTTCAGGAAAAGCTGGAGGCCAGTGACAGTTGGCTCCCAGCTTTTTGCGGAGTGCGGATCGTTCGTTTGCAAAACCTCTTAAACGTGGCCGTGGCACGCTCCTGTCAGGAAGCAGTTATCGGAAGAGAGTTACGCCATCAAATTTTGCGTGAACCTGGGCAAAACCGGGAAAGAGATCCATGACATGCTCAAGGTAACTTACGCTAAGAACGCTATTGGTAGATCGAGTGTTTTTGAGTGACAAAAATTGTTTCGGGAGTAAATACGGGCATGAGAAAGGTGTGCGCGAAGTTTGTGCCGCAAGTTCTCTGAAACGAACAAAAGGAACACTGACTCCCTGCCAAAAACCTATTGTTGGTTGGCAGGGTTTTAGATGTAGATGAAGGAAACTCGCACGCGAATCTGCCAGGAGTTAACCGGTCCCTGTAGATGAGCAGATTTCGGCATCGTTGACCATGGATTCTACCATCTGAAGTCAGTGGGTCACCTAATTCTTTGACAAACGCACTATCCATAACCGCATTCAAGAAAATTATCTTATCTGGATGCTGACCTATTGCAAATATGAACTCTTATTAAATGATTACAGAGTGGTGACATAGGATGATATGTGCACCTAAGTTATTAACAAATAAGAGGTTTACATTTACTTTGTTGGTTGATGAAATGTCTAACGCATATAGTCAGAATAACTATTATTTTTAGAAAAATCAATATAATATTTTTGTAATATTTTAATATTTAATGAAAATTTCAGTATGTACAATGAGTAAACGAAGAAAGAATCAATTCGTTGTAACCTAAGTATGGAGTCTTCTTTCCTATGGGTATGAGAGGTGAATGATAGCAGCGGTGGAGAGAACAATGTTGGAGACAATGGAAATGTTGTGCTGCCGATGAATGATGGAAAACTGGATGAGACAGGACAACAAATTAGGCAGTGTTACGAAGGGTGATTGAAGAGAGAAGCCTATGTAGGGCACATGAAATGAGGAACACTGACCGGACATAGCCTGAGGCAGGATAGTAAAATGAAGATCATATTTAAATCAATGAAAACGGAAAGGGGAAAATACCTGAGGAAGCCCAAGGACGATAGGTAAGAAGCGAGTAATGGGAAAAGTCGTTACAAGGAACTGAGTGGGTATGAAGAGATTGGAAGGATACAAGATAGTTTGGAGAGCTTTTAAAAGCCAAACCTCGGAATAACAATATTTGATGACGATGAAACGAAAAAAAGGAATTTTATGTTCAAATTATCCATTTTATTAAAACAATAAAAAGATCTGGAAGGCCTTAAAGAGTAATTACCGCTGAAATATTTTGAACATATCACGGATGATATACAATAAATAACTTGGAAATTTTAAGAATGAATTACATAGTTCCAAATTATGCTCAACGGATACTAGGTTAATGCTGGTGTTTCAGGAAAATTTGGTACAACTTATCCATGATTAAACAAGGAGTAACTCATAGTTTCCCACTTTCATAACTTTTATTCATAATCGCTTTAGATTTTACAAGCATTTATCTGGTGAGTCAATTGTATGTATATATTATTGACTTGGGTTTCAGGATTTTCATTTCATAATGGCGTTTACACATGAAAAGTGCTGGAAATAAAAGCTCTTGAGATGGAAAGCTGCAAGGAATTCCTTTTTTCATGATGAAACTAGGTTACTTGAAATTAAATAACATTTTCAAAATCTTTTCCTCCCGCCGACGAATCTTCCCGCACCTCGAAAATGGGAGTTCGGAAACCCCCGGCACGGTTCCTCAGCCTTCCCCTCTCTCCTCCTCGCCCTCTCCCCGGCCCTCGAGCTGCTTCCACGGCAGATTTTCCGCCTCCGAAACCTCCCATCGGGATGCGAGCCAAACATGGGGGAGGGCATGGCGGAGGGTTTGCGAGAGAGCGAGAAGGAAATTAGCGGGCAGGGTTGAAAGAGGAGGTCTCCGCTGCCTACGGATGAAACCCTCCCCTCGCCTTTCGGCCCCTCCTCCGCCCCCGCTCCACTCGCATAAAAACCCTCCCCGGAGATATTAGGGCTCCCTCCCCCCACCACCATGGCGAAGCATTATCCCGGCCAACCCCACTAATTATCCACAATCCATTGCGCGTGGATGGTTTCTGAAACGTCCAGTCTGTTTTCTCGCCGGGGCTAAAAGGGGGACGGCCCCTCCTCCAACTCTTAAATGCCTGCTACCCACCCTTCTTTCCCATCTCTTCCGCTGCCCCACCGACTCCGCCTGCCTGCATCGTCTTCATAAAACATTCAGGCCGGTGCGGGGGGGAACGGCTTGCCGGGATGGCTGCTTTGGAGTAGAGCGCGCACCTCTTCGCGCCAACGCAGCACGAGGCCGTCCTCCCCCCCGTCTCCCCGCTCAACCCGGATGCTGTGTACCGTGTTGCTCCGCTGCTAATCAGCAAAAAGGGCGGTTTCACCTCATCCACTTCCCAACCATCTCTCTCTCTCTCGCTCGCCACCACTCTCCTCTTCCATCCTCCGACATATGCAGGACCTTTTTCTTTTCTCGTGGCGCGAAGGGTTACGGGGGGAGGGGGTGGGGTGGGTGTTAAGGGGAGTGGCCGTGGGGTGTGAAGTTTTTTTTAAAAAGGGAACAAGGGGGGTGTGACTTCCCACTCGCCATGGAAAATGTGCCGTTCCAGAGTGTATGCGAAATGAGCTGCGGGCTTTGCATGTGGACTGGAGAAGGTGTCTCAATTACCCAGGGGACCGGATGAAAGTCCACGGAGAAATGCCAACAGATTTAAGAAAAACTGTTGCGGGGACTCCTTAGTTACCTCTCCTAATCCTATTACGCATCATGGAAGTAACTATAGTAGGTAATTTATTTGATGGAAATAAGTATGCAATAAGATTTCGATAATGATTTAAAACTTATTGTATCTTCATGTCTCCTTGAAATGTTGTGTAGACCAATTTGAAGTCATTAATAAAATTTATATTTGGTTAAAAATTAAACTAATATTTCATTAAATTAATTCTACGATTAATCAAAGGCATTGATTATTAAAAATAAAGTATATGCAAAACTAAAACAGGTCATTGTGCAGGTGTATTTGCAACCAAGAAATCATGGGAGGAAAACGTAAACAGAATAAAAAATCAGTTAGAGAGCTTAGTTGCGAATGTTCTTGAAGAAAAAATGCTTGAAAGTTATAGGGTATTGGAACGCTCAGGTAAACAAAGGAAGATATGTTAGTGAGATAGGGGACTACGGCGAAGAAAAAGGAATGACAGCGGGGGGAAGTATTGACGTTCTGACAGATAAATACGAGGGTCATCCGGAAAGTAGTATCCGTTCGTGCCGCATGAAGTGCTGACGACGCGAGTAGCCGCTGGACGAGGTCAGATAGCTTCAGTGGCTTGTCTGCCTTCTCTGAGCCAAGTTGCGTGACGCTAGCATTGCCTGTGTTGTTTCTGTGATTGTTTACAATGTTTAAAAAAATTGAGAACGCCGCCAGTTGTGAAGTGAGGGCTGTGATTAAATTCCTCAATGCAAGAAACGTTCGCCCATGTGATAATCATCGCCAATTAAAGGAGGTGTATGGAGACAATGTAATGGACGAGTCGTCTGTTCGGCGGTGGTGTCGCAACTTCAACATGGGGAGGGGGAACACACACGACGATGAGCGTTCGGGGAGACCGTCTGTCATTACAGACCAACTGGTGAGCTCAGTTGACGAATTCGTGAGGAACGATCGGCGCGTCACAATTGATGACATCTGTGAGCATTTTCCCAATGTTTCTCGAACAATTGTTCATGAAATTGTTAAACACCATCTGCATTATGCAAAAATTTGTGCAAGATGGGTCCCTCGCATGCTTACAGATGAGCACAAAACCAAGCGTATGGCTGCAGCACTGACGTTTTTGGGACGTTATTCTGATGAAGGAGACTCTTTCTTGACTCGCATAATTACTGGTGACGAAACATGGGTTTGTTATGCATCACCTGAGAGTAAACGACAGTCAATGGAGTGGCATCATGCTCATTCACCAAACAAGCCAAAAAAATTCAAGACAGTTCTGTCCACCAGGAAACTCATGGCAACCATTTTCTGGGATCGACGAGGTGTATTGCTTATTGATTTTATGGCCCGTGGAGACACTATTAATGCCAATGCGTATTGTGAAACATTAAAGAAATTACGGCGGGCAATACAAAATCGGCGGCGAGGTCTATTGTCTACTGGTGTCATTCTCGTTCATGACAATGCCAGGCCTCATGCAGCTGGGATAACACAAAAACTTTTGCAGCAATTCAAATGGGAAACTTTCGACCATCCACCGTATAGCCCGGACTTGGCCCCTTCAGATTTTCATCTCTTTACAAAGCTTAAAGACTTTTTGGCAGGAAAAAGATTTGACAGCGATGAAGAACTTAAAGAAGGAGTGACCCTGTATCTCAATGAGCTGGCGGCGAAGGACTATGCAGCAGGAATACAGAAACTTGTCACACGTTATGACAAATGCCTTAATTTGCTTGGAGATTATGTTGAGAAGTAGTTTAAAGTATCCTCTTTCAAATAAAATTTTTTATGTTTGTTAATATTTACTTTTGTGTCTTTATTTCACGAACGGGTACCACTTTCCGGATGACCCTCGTATACACACACACACACACACACATATATATATAATTTGCATTGCAATTGGGTTGCCAGCATTGCTGAGTGAATTGTGAATTGGAGGTTCAGTGCGATAAATATGGGATGAGAATTAATATTAATAAAACAAAGGTTATGCGATTTTCCAGAAAGAAAAAGGCTAAGCTAAGTATTGAAATAGGCGGCCAAAAAACAGAGCATGTAGAGCAGTTTACATATCTCGGAGGTGTTTTGGACCAATACGGTCAAAGTGGTAGGGACGTAAGTCACCGCTTTAAGATCCCATTTCCTCAGTATCTCTTATGTTCACCTGCCCACCCTTCTTCGGGTTTCTCCCAACAGCCGCCTCTCTTCCCCTTCCAGGCCTACGTCTTCATAGTTGGTTTGATTTTCCGTCCATTTTATTATCTCCATTCACCACTTCTAGACATACCGCCATCCCACAAGCGGTCCTTTGGTCACTGATTCACCTGCACTCCCAGAATCAGCGGGCAACGCTGAGGCGAGAACCCGAGAGTTAGACCACATTTGGCCGCAAAGGGGTTTTAAATCACCCGCACTACACCAATCACACTTACAACCAAGCCTCCCTTCCCTAGCAACCACCACCACCACCACCGAAACACCCACAAACCTCTTTCCTCCACATCGCCAACCGACGTCTTCTCATTTTCAGTCTTCAGATTTCCTCCTTCATTCGAAAAAGGTGGAAATACCGTCCAAACGTCAAAATACGGTGTGTTCTTTTTATTTATGCCCATATTAAAAAGTTTAAAAGATATGCACTATATTTTTTCGCCAATCGAGGTTCCTTATTAGATTTAAGTTGTATATGATTTTTTTCTTCTAATGGTAAATGGGATGTCAGTAGTGCCGGGAGGAATGAACACTAAGTCAAGATAAAATATTCTCTCTGACTAGTTTCGACAGCCGTTCAATGTACAGTTGTATCTTATTATTACAACGTGGCGGGAAAAGTAAGTAACCTAGTTTTACTTTATTTTTGTAATTATAGACAATTATAATATGTAATCCCATATAATAATGTTCCCGGTTATATTAACATTTAGTGCAGCATTCAATAGCCATTTACTTGACTTACTTATTTGTGAGAAATCGTTGTGTTTCTAGGCACAAATAAAATCACATTCATTGCAATAACAGGTTCGGCAGGGTATTTATGTCGATGCCCAAAAAAATTCATACTTTGTTATTTAGGAATTTTAGTGCCTTGAAGGTCACTGCTAGAGTGTATGGCAGGGAGTGAATACACACCAGTCTAATTTTGACCCGAATATGACCCTTCCGCAGTCGGACAACGTTTATATCATCCATTTTCGTTTGTGGATAAAACAACATCTTAAATCTATCTGTTCTACGCTTAATCTCTCTAATTATAATACCATGATCTCTTCTACCATAGAACGTTGGGGCAATAATACGTTCTAAAAATCATTGCTAAAAAAGATCCAATTTATGCGAGAGATTTTAATAAGTAATTTAACTTTGTTTTCCCTTTATAACCTTTGTGTAACCTTTATATTTAACTTTCAAAATACATATATATATGAACCGCAGTATTACAGGGGAGGAGTGTTAGACTACTGACCGGAGGGCCTGGTTTCGAATCCCGGGACTGGGCACCTGCAGCTCCACCCAAGCTTTGTGATTTTTCGAGTACCAGATCTTACTGGATAACTATAACTGGCACATGGAAAGGAACTGGCCCCCCTACCCTGTGTGTGAATTTCACACGCCGTCGAGCTTAGTACTGGATGGATTCTAACATCAACTACCAAACCAACCTCCGGGTTGATTACTGTGTTTATGGTTTTTATGGTTACACATTCATATTGGTTTACATAGTTTCTGCTTCATTCAAAATCAAATGAGTTAAATGAATCTGGCATTGAAGCGTAGTATCAAGTTTTAACCACATTTGTTAACTGCAATGGCATTGTTACCTCTTTTAAATTAAATGAAATCCTAAACCGATGTAAGCTCACAAAGGCTTTATGCATTGAATATGGTTATTTTGTGCATCTTTTAATAGAAAAAAATGTGTAATCAATATTAGATTTAATAGAATAAGTTCTTCCGCAGAAAGAAAAGAGAAAGCATTAATAAATATAAGACATCACACACACTTTTCCTTCTTTCCATTTATTCTAGATCGGGATGTAGGTACATGCTCCTACCATTCCCGAGAAGGTTACCTATCTCGATAACAGATGGCGTGAGCGACGTATCTGCCTTCTCTCGATCCCAGCATTGGAAGGAAGCGGAGGGAACTACAAGAGTCGCTGCATATGACACAGAAATGCGATTATTTACTTAAGCTGTTAACCTCCGAATAAGGTGCTCGTGAAATACACCCTAATTCAGTAAATAACCTCTTCAAATGATATTTCAAATAATTTCAGAAACCAAACTTAATCCAGAAATAATATCCTGCATTTTTGATACTATGAGTTCTATATTCGTATATTTAAGTCGCAGGCGTTCTATCGTCATGAATATTCGCATCACATAATTATACACGCATTTGAACGATTAAACAATACCTACGCGTAGTTGAGTATATCAGTGTCCGATTTTTGAGAATAGAAATTTCATAAGAATCTTTTCGCGGCTCTTTGCAGCACGAAAAAATTTTAATTTGATCTACAGGAAATATTACCTAGGAGCAGAATTGTATTTTTTAGAACCCTGTGAAATGACGGGGGTCATCCCTTTTCCATCCCAGGAATTTTCACTAATCCACTAACTATCAATTTGAAAAGTTTTCTAATTCCATAATTATAAAAGTTTTCACTTAAATTTACATCGGCTTAATAACAATAAATATAACCATTATCGTGTCATGTTTTTCTTAGAATTAAATTACAGATACCTTCACTGTAGGAAACATTTTTTGTGAATCATTACAATTCTTTGAATTTTTCTTTCGGCATGAGTAGAATGTTACCGGTGAATAATGACTGAGTCGCATGTGAGCCCACCCTTTTATGTGTTTCCTAATTTTTCTTGTTAATTTAATTAAAAGTAGTCAGTGAAGCAGTATAGTATTCGGAACGGTGGTCGCACGCAAATTGCCCGGTTCCCATTGTCCCTTTCGGTGGCCAATGGGGTACCGCGAGTATGTGGACGTACAAGTACCTAGAATGGCTGTTGACTGCACACCCACAGTCACACGTCCTTGAGACGACTTACGCAGTAGCGCATAATTGTAGTTGTTTATGTACATTACGTACGATATTAAACTTACGCGAATAAATTAAGCAGAAAGTGTTTGAAATAAAATAAATTTTTTGCTCATGCACATTTTTTTCGAACTCGTCATTCGAACGGCAATTGACACAATTTAAATGATGAAAGAAAGGATTTAAGGGACGAAAAGAAGACTTCATCTTTAACTTTTCGATCGATATTTTTTAACGGCAACATGAGAAAAGTAAGTTTTGGAAGAAACGCAAATCTCATTGAAACCGCGGATTGGAACATATGTATGGTAAGAATGATTAAGATAGAAATTAAATTCAAAGGACTCGCTCCGGCCGCTTGCTTTCAATATTTTGCTGTCAGGTAATTAACACAATGGCATATATTTGAACGGGCGATTTGATTCAAATTAGACCGTCGAATAGGATATGGAATGTATAATGAAAATTTTTTACAATTAAAAACCCAACCCAAATGATTTAATGTCTAAGCTATACAATTGTTCTGACGACACTTTCTAGCAATAAGTAATCAATTTTGGCCCGGATTAGCTATTTATGCTTATTCTACGTGGTAACCTGCAAGTCGTTTCCAGAGCGTATGTCACGCGGCGATTCAACACCAGGTGTACATCATCAAACATTAAGTTTTACGAATTATTTTCGAGGATATAAATTAAATAAATCAAATAATTTGGATCATGATAAACACAGTTATGTTTGGACTACATTATTTAAGTGAGATAAACTTCCCCAATCACATTAAAGAAGCCGTTTTTAACAGGAACAGTTACTAAGGCAAGATGAGATTATGACAACACTTAGAATGAAAAAAAGGAAATTCCTTTTTCACATCCAACTCGGTTAGAGAGCCTTATAGTATTCTGACCCCTCATCGATCGTGGGATAGCCTACATCGGTCGCTTCTACACTTGATCTCTCTAACTTTATTTATATGATCTCACTTATCGTAGTAACTAATCATCCATCCACAACATCGTCGCTATTGACATCCGCTTCCGAATGATGCCAGAGATTTAATCTGCTTTCAAACCTTCACTCCGTGCGTGATTCACAAGGTGGTTTCTTTAATAATATTCATGGTTAAAAACTAATGCAACTCAACTTTTTAGCCAGTTTAACTTAAGTATGACCAAATTGTTATTTTTAAGGGAGAAATGTCTCAAAAATCATTCCGTAAAAATCGACGCATCGCTCACTTTATCGCTGTCTTATTCTACGCGCTTCCCAAATCACGTACCCTTCCCCTAAACTCTCTGATCTCTCAGCTTCTTCAATTCTTCTCTCCGGGACTGTCTCAGCCGGGTCAAGTCCCCGGACTTAGCCGTCGAGAGGGGAGAAAATACGAGGGTAGAGGGTCCTCTCACTTACCACATCCTCCCGAGTGGGCTCTTGCGACCACATTTTAAAACGGCTTTCGTTTCGGTAAACCCAAAGGACTAAACATTGGCGACTTCCGCATCCCTTATCCACATGGCATTATCGTTGAACTATTACGTCTTCGCCCATCGGGAGCGCACCCGTGGAGAAACACGACCGCGCCCGAAAAATGAGACGGCCGCTGCGTGACATGGTATACATTGGCACGTCAGGCGGTGACCAAATTTTTATTGCGGACCAAATAACAAGTATAATTTGCCACCACGGAAAAGATTAATTTGCGTCTTTCATTAATTGCTTAGGTAAAAAGCCTGCGATGTTCATTGAACAGAGTTATGCCTAGGAAGTATCTTGGAAGCTGGTTTAAGTTAGTTATCTTTGTAAAAATCTTATTTAGTTTCCTTCCCATTAATAAATACTCTTAACTAAATCCCATCTCATTAGTCCACGGATTGAAAAGGAATGATAACTCAAAGCTAAGCTGCTTGACACATTTATAATCAAAACTAATGAAAAGTAAGTATTACAGTAACCAACATTACAACATACGAAATCACGCACCGTCCAGCAACATACCCCGTCAAAATTCACGCACTATCCAAATCAATCTAATATTTATTAGCTCTATTGTTAATTGAAAAGATATTTGATAATATGATTTGAAAAAAATTGAAGGACTTGTTTTGTTCAGTTGAAGAGAATTTTTTAAAGCTGAAATGCTCTGAATTTCTTGCGTGCTATATTTCAGGTTTCATATGAAGTTGAAAGTTTGTTCATGATGTCCTTAATATCATCGCATGGTTTACAAAACTGTATTAGTATTTTCTGCATTTGGACGTTTGGGTCTTTAAATAAAACAGTTACTGGCGTAACTTGGCGGAAAATCTTCATACTGACTTTTAGTAAAGTGGTTTGATTATTAAAAGTCAGTTTGGGTCTTTATTTAGAAATATTTGGAAATGATTTGGACCGTGCATGTCTTTGAAACGTTAGCCCTTTAGGAACGTGGTAGGATTTGAACACTTTCAAATTACCACCGGCAGATGTTGCGTACAGAAATTTCCTGTCTGATCTATACTGCAATACTAATAATGAAATAGTAATTAATGCTCCGTTTTTCACTTTAACAAATGTTTCAGCAATCAGAACACCACACATAGCTTATGCCGCATTTTATAGCAGGCTTATAGTCAAACAAGGCCAACAGTTGGGGAAAAGAGGAAAGGGAATTCTAAGAAATTTTAAACACCCCACAGGCACATGTTTCTGACTTATACCAAAACACCTGCTCAGAAGGCTGAGAATAAAGTTGCTTATTTCAATGCTGAATGGGATGGTATTTGTTTTAATCGCAAGAGTTAAGGTGGTTCCCTTGTATCGTTTTAATCGTTTAATGAGTATCTGAGAGACTGGGCTTAAAAGAAACATTCGTCTGTCGCACCATCAAAAGTGGAGGCCGCATACATTGCTTGTGCCGCAAGAACCTCCCAGAGAAATAATATAACTGAATGTTACAACATTTGCTTCCTGAAGTACGGTTATTGTCAATTATTTAGTGTGTAGATAGTCAAATTACGATGAATGTAATTTGGACTTACGAAAATAATAAATGATTACAATGAGGAGCTCACTGGGGTGAAGGAAGAGAATGGGATATTTGGGCGGCAAGAAGAGCGAATGAAAGTTTGAAGAGCAGAGGAATGTAATAAAGTAGGACAAAGAGCTTAAACTGACAGTAAGCTTTATGTTAGAAGTTTTTGCGTGTATAGTATGCTATAGTTTTAGAATAACAGCCCTCTCCAATTGGGAGGTTGCTTGAGAAAAGATCCCAACATTAATATCGAATTGAAATCACGTCTTTTTTATCACAATGATCCAAAAAGTACCATCTAATTTTAACTCTTTTCCTTTTTAAAAAACATACTCTCATTCCCATATTTTTATTAAAAAACATTGGATGCCAAAAGTAGTAACAATATTTAATTGGTTGTTAAATATTAAAGGGGAAGAAGTTGAAAATTGATAGGACCTTATAAAATTCCCCTTAACCGCCTTTCCTCTCTAAATAATTGTCAGTTTTTCAGGTATTTGAATAAATCCCGTGCAGCACTTCAGAAGAAGCCGCAATGCTCGACGAAAGATCGCTGCTGCAGTTTTTTTAGCCTACGACTAAGCAACGATGGAACTGATTTGAAACCTCGTCTTCGTGGTCGAATTTTATAAAAAGTGTTTACCCCCCCTCCTACTTGAGCATTTGCATAGATGAGCAGGGTTTATAATAGTCTGAAGAGTCAGTAATAATAATGACGTCGAACGTTGCTACCCGAGTAATATTAAATACTGTGTAATCACATAGTTTAGATTTGAATGTAATTTGAATCGATTCCAGAGAGTGAAACCATCAATTTAAATCGTTTGCTATGCTGTCATGTTATAAAACGGTTTCTTTGGATCATCCTGCGTGAAGATCATGGTTAGCGTTGAAAGAAATTTAACTCTTAAAGAACACGCCGTTGAAAATACTATGCTAGGTGCCTACTCCAGTTTGAATAGAGAGGTGAGCGTAACATTTCGGCACATTGAAATTCTCGTGGCAGTGTGACAGAGGTTGATAGGATATCAATGTTGCATGAAGTAATCGTGGGAAATCTGGTAGCCTTCTTTAAAGGAATAGTTGATGACGATAAGGCCTTTCCCTAAAATATCTTACGTCCAAGGTTATTTGCAAACAAAACCAAAAGTAATTGCTCTGTTACGGTTACGGGTATTTATAGAGAAGAATTACTGTCATGCATGCGTTTATCTAAATGCGGAACAAATTCTCTTAGTTTATTTGAAGAGGTATTATTTATAGCTAATAGCTTTATTTTGACCCTGAAGAACCTTTTCAAACGATGTATTTATACATTCTCCATTGACCTTTGTCCATACAATGATACCGTTACGCTTACTACTGCCTTGTGGGAGACTCGGCCAGATCTAGGGGTTGCCCTTCGACATAAATCCGTAGTTAATATTTTCATGAATGCGGCCCTTATAATGCATATATCAATGTGGTATAGCTAACGTGTGAAATATCAATCTCCTTTCCTTTTTATTAACCTACAAACAGTTCATCCAAGAACGCAATTTTTCTTTAAGACAAGGCAAATATTTTTCTAAAGTGTGCTGGTCATGCGAATTTTGGCGGCAGGAGTGGCTGCTTAAACAAGTGAGGGTAACCCGCCGCCACCTGGTACTATTTGCAACGTATTATCATGCAGGAATGAAACAATTTCAGAGTGTAAAAATCATTCACTTTTATCGAGATTCGAACCCGGTTTTTGAGCATGACGACTGGCAAAAATTATAGAGAAAATAGTGATCAAATACGATTATAGAGGAAATTTCAAATTTTCGTGATAGGAAGAAGCAAATGGTCTTTGGGAACAGCCAAAAATCTACCTTTTATACGTAGGTGAAATTGAACGAAAGAATGAACATTTTGATAAAAAATGGAGGAAAGAGCAGTTGCCCCTCATGGTAATAAAGGAATATTGTAAGTAAACAAGTTCAAAGCATTTTACGGTGGGCGAAATCATTAAAAAAATAAGAGAGATTAAGTGAAGGACAGATAGATTTAAGATGCCTTTCTCACGGACGATATTGGGTCAAATTAACGTTTTCCGATCGTACTGGGGGAAATGTATTTCAATTCAAAATTAAACTGTTGTGTATTAATCACCGGTTACTAAAAATACCACAAAAATACCAAATCAAGCAAACAGGTAGATTTCCAAGGGCAATCTAATACAGTACTTGTCTCACCTCACCTTCTAGCATCGTCTTCATCATTTAATTGAGAGCAGTATTGTATGGCTCGGAAACATGGCCGTTGAGGAAAGTCGAAAAGCAGCGATAAGAAAATTTCGAAAAATGATGGTGAGAATAATGGAGAAATAAAAAGGTAAGGAAGTAAAAAAAATGACCAAGTGAAAGTAAAAATTACCTTAGAATAGAGAATGGTGCATTGATAAGGCTGTTTGCGTCCTTGCTGCCGTGGCACACCGAAATCTGAATCGTACAACGACTTAGTTTCTGGGCTCGTCATAAGCCTACCTTGATCGCTAGACTAGCACTAAAAATATAATGACCTATCCTCATCTCCGCCATTTTCTTTCCCAGGATTTTCCGGATTATTTCCACAAATTTCGAGAAACAGTATTACAAACTGGTATCTATAAATGGTCCAGCTCGTGAAATTGTTCCAGTGGCACCCTGGGGAATGCCACCGGAACCGAGGCGCAAGAAACAGAAGACATTGACGTCGAGGAAGAGTTCCAGCGAAACGAAGGAGTCCCGCGTGGAGGAGCGAGGAAGAGAGGCAGAAAGACAGGGAGGGAGAGAGATGGGGAAGGAGGGAGGGAGAGAGGCGGGGAGAGAGAGATGGGGAAGGACGGATGGAGAGAGAAGGGGAGGGCAAGAGATGGGGAGGGTGGGAGAAAGAGATGAGGAAAGAGGGATGGGGAGGGAGGAAGAGAGAAAGGGAGATAGAGAGATGGAGAGGGAGGGAGAGAGATATGGGGATGGAAAGAGAGATAGAGATGAGGAGAGAGGGATGGCGAGAGATGGGGAGGGAGGGAGACAGATGGGGATTGAGGGAGGGGGAGAGACGTGGAAGGAGCGGCGGATGTGGTGCCAAACTGTATAGCGAGCGTCGCTCCTCGGCTTAGCGTGGGCCGCAGGGGGCGCACTCCTTCGCGACCGGTGCCAGGGAAGAAGGAGAGGCAAATGGTGGGAAGGAGGAGTGACGGGCGTCTTGGGGGAGGCCTTTCGATCCAGGGTGGCGAAGGAAGGTTGGTCGTAATCTCCCTCTCAAAAAAAAGGCCTCGGAGAATGAAAGGGGTGAAGGATAGAGGGAATAAGGGAGATGGTGAGAGGGAGAGCGAGGATGACAGTGGGAATGAGAGTGAGTGAGGGGGAGCTCGTCTTTTCATCCTGGAAACTCATCCTGGCTACGCAAGCTGAATATATATCAGGCGCCGGGGTTGAGGATTTTGAAAGGCGTTGCAGGGAACGGGGAGAGGGGCGATGCACTTCATTAGCTAAACGCTGCGTGGTGGGGGCGGAGGGGTCTTCGGGTAACAACTTCCTCTCCGTATCTCTCTCAGCAGTTTATTCGGTCCCTTTTATACACCACCCACCACCCCCATCCGCACCCCCCACACACCGCACCTCTCCGCACCGTTGAAGGCCGCATTCCGAATACGTTAAGGAAATCACGAGCGCTATGTCGAGGAAGTGAATTAGCCAGAGAGAGAGAGAGACATAGGTATCTGGGAAGGGGAGGGTCCAGCCCCCGCAGACACAAAGACAGCTTACTCGCTACCCTACTCCGTTCCTCTGTCACTATGTGAGTGCGAAGGGGGTGGGGGTGAAGAGGCGCTGGCTGGGGGGGTGGGGGGAAGTGGGTGGGAGGGAAAAGAAGAGATTTTCGGTCGGTCGTTCCGCGGAGTCAAAGAAGAAGAAACTTGTCCGTTTGTTTTGCTAATGAGTTGAAGCGAAGCATCGTCAAAGTTGGCTCTCGCTCTTCTTCGAGCCCACGCCCAGCGTCTGAGCCCTCTCCCGCTTACATCTCTTCGTTTGAACTGGACTCATTCCACGCCCATTTAAGATATTGGATGAATAATTGATGAGATCGCATGACCATAATCTAATCTGCTTCTCCCGACCCTCAAATCCACTCTCACGCCTGGAAATCAGCCTCTCTCCTCCACTTCTCGCACCTAAAGACGACGAGTGTCGAGAGGGGTTGGGAAAGCAGACCGTAATTGCATAAACATAATTTATATTATAGTATATAAATATATATATTTATACACAGAGGCAAACAAGTACATACGAGCATTAATATTGTGAAAACATAGAAAGGAAGGTAACGTCCACAAATATTAGGAGGAAGATTTTAACTAGCAATGGAAAATTATGTATTGAAAGAAATATCGATGGTAGGCTTGAAATTATCGATGATAGCAGAGTAATTGGCAAAAAACACTCTTCAACGACGGACGATGTGTGTCCGACGACGGGTGGATATCGGAAATTAGTTATTATAATTCTGATCGTGGCTAGTGTCGCGACTCGACCCCGGGTGACGAGTGCTTCATCGGTTCCGGGGACGCCGACGAGTCGACAAGCGAGGGCGTGGCATGCCACTGAATCTCTGCCCCCCGACCTCGTCCGAAGAGGAAGAGCCAGCCGTGGTCTCCACGAAGAGCGGGTAATTTCACCGCGTTCCCCGGGAGGTCTTCTTTGAGAGAGCACCGATGGGGGCCTCCACGGGGCAGGGGGGTGGCCTCGGGGAGGGCCGGAGTGGCGGACTGGGAGTCATCTGTCGAAGGGGTGTGATCGGGAAAAATCAGGGGGGATAGTTCGATGTGGTCCGCCTCTACAGGAGCGCTAGGAAGATCGTCGACTCTTTGGCTGTTCTCAATGGAGAAGGACGATGGGGTTTCTGGGATGTTTGACATCGGGAAACTTGTATGTGTGTCAACTTCCAGGGTCGGTGCCGCTTCCTTTATTGTCAATTATTAAGGGGTCGAGGGACGAGCTGTTGGGGACGGTAAACAATCGCAATCAGATGTATCCTCCGCACCTGTCACCAGATATTCTCGGGGTGTTTGAATCCCGTGATGTAATGATAGAGAGGAGAGGGGGTCAATGTCGTCGGCGGGAAGGGTAAGGGCGGTTAAGATGATCCCTCCTCTTTTGACGGGGTCACGGAGAGGGGGCCGGAGGTTGTGCGAGATTAGGCGAGGTGGTAGGTACGTGAACTATTTGTAGATCTACTTCTTTTTCGGATCCCTCTCTTCCGTTGACGATTTTCATTCCCGCTGACATTTCCGTCCAACTGGATGGGGGTGCGGGGCAACGATGGGAGCTGCCGGGGACGCCCTTTCGATGAATAGCAGGGACCGCGCCCTTTCCTCCACAGCCACCTCAGGCTCGTCCACCTCCACGGAGGCGGTCGGGTTGGAGGCCATTGCATCCGCATGCCTCTTCCCACCCTGGTTCCGAGGGCAGGTCTTGCGGTCGTGACCTTCTTTGTTGCAGCTGGCGCAACTGCGGCGCTGGCCATCATAGATGATGATGGCCCGGTTGCCGCCAATGTGGAGGTACGAGGGAATATTTCTCTCGAGTGTCATCCGCACTACCCTGGTGCACGTAAGCACGAGCGCCATCTTGTCTTCCTCACACCTGTTCTGCCACGAGCGATAGAATTAACCAAAACGTTGCAGCTCGCTTGCTATGTCTTCCAACGGGGTCTCCACGGGGAAACAAAGAACCCTAACATTACACGGTATGCCAGATGTCTCGTCAATAGTAAATGTCTCATTCAGTCAACTGTAAATGTCCTCTAGTCACTTAAATGAGAAAACGGTAGTTTCCGCGGAGTATTGTCTAAAATCCTAGTCATTGGAGTTTCGGTTGCTAACTTCAGAAATATCAAACGGCGATTGTATCCTAATTGGATCGCTAATGTCTCTTCGGATGTGAGGCCCAGCGATCCTAATGTGAAGAGTTGGATCTCCAAACGGAGTAGGGGGCTTCGCCTTCTTGTAAACTCGAAATGTTAGTCTTTAAGCGGTGCACAGCCATTTAAAAAAATCTAAATAATAAAAAAAATGATTTAGCACTCTTGCGTGAATAAGGAATGCGCACCAAAAGAATCTTCTTGTCTAGTGCAATTCTTTTCCTTGCATGTGTACTACTTTGACCAGGTTGGCTCAAAACGTTTCCGAGATTCGTAAACTGTGCCACCCGCTCCAGTTTTTCCCATCCTATTTTAATGTCAATTTAGCCTTTGTCTTTCTGAAAAACCGAACAAAATTTATTTTATTAATCTTGATTATCATCTTATATCTATCGCACTGAGTTTCCAAGTCACTCAGCAATAGTTGCATCCCCTTGGCTTACTGACAAACTAAAGCATGGTCATCAGCAAACCTAACCGATTTTACTAATTCCCCGCCGACTCTCATTCCTACTCCCAGTTCTTCCCATGTCTCTTTAATCATTTCCTCTACATAAACGTTGAACAACACCAGTGATAATGGGCAACCCTGCCTTACACCTATTCCTAACACTGCCCATCCGGACCCTCCGTTCCACACTCGCACCTGAGCAGTTTGAGACATGTACAGGTTACGGATTAGCCTCCTGTCCCTCCATTCAATTCCTTTTTCTGTAATATACTCATTAGTTTTCCTCAATTCACTCTATCGATTGACTTTTCAAAGTCTATGAAATAAGTATGTGCATCCTGATTGTATTCTATACTCCTCTCGATTAGTGATCTCATTACTGCAATGGCACCTCGCGTACCTCTTCACTTCCTAAATCTAAACTGATCATCCCCTAAGTAATCATTTGCCTTACTCTCTATCCTTTTGTTGATGATCCTGAGAATAACTTTAGCTGCGTGGGATATCTAACTTATTGTTCCCTAATTCTCAAATTATGTAACCTTTAGCTATAGCTATTTTGGAATAGCTAAAGGTTAACTGATACTGGCTAAAGGCTAACACTGATCTCACCAAGTCTTCCGGCCAGATTCCTTTTTCATAGATACTACGAATCAGTCCATATAGAGTTTTTCTCCCACATTTTCCTAAACATTTCAGTAGTTTCGCTGGGATGTTGTTCACTCCCCGGCCTTATTTGGTTTCATCCTCCATAATGCTCATTCTATCTCATAGTCTAGTATGCCTGAAACTAAGTTATCTTATTCTATGTCATGTTCCTTTTCTTTGTCTAATCTTGTTGACATAATTTTTACCATACAGTGCTTCTATATATTCCTTACATCTCTCTAGGATCTTTTCTATTTCGACTTTTATCTTACCCGACTTTTTCTAACGGCTTACCCAAATCCTCCCTTCTTACTTCCCGGTCGTGTTTTAACCTTCCTATATAGCGCACCAATTTCACCCTTCCTCTGCACACTTTCCATATTCTTGCACTGCGTTTTCCTCCATACTTCTTTTGCTTTATTCGTTACCCCCCGTAATTTATTATTTGAATCTTTGTTCTTCCTTTAGCCTAACAATGTGTTTACATTCTTCCATTTTCTTCTCTCATCTATCTTTCTGATCTTCTAATCCGTGATAGTTTCCTTGTCCTTTTCCCGTTATGGATTCCTTTAGTGTCTTTTGTGACTTTCGATATGCCTTTCTTGATACATTCCTATTTTTCAGCCTGCTGATACTTTTCCTTGTCTTCCATTTAACGTTTCTACGTTCCATATCCTACCCCTCCTTCCCTGCATTGTCTGCTTGAAACGAACGCTACATTTCATAACAACTTAATTGTGGTCATAGTCCGCTCCCGGGAAGCTGTGCGATTTTATCCCACTATTCCAAAACCTGTGCCTAACCAGAATATAATCTCCTTGATACCTTTCTGAGTCACCTGCCATTTTCCATGTATACCTACGTCTTTTTTGGTTTCTAAACCATGTGTTGATGATGACTAACCCATATCTTCTGTAGAGCTCAATTGCCTTCTCCCGGCGGTCATTCCTCGTGCCTAAACTGTAGCCCCCCCCCTCATCACCATCTCTTCCTTCACCTAAAGTCGCATTTAAATCCCTCATCACTGTCAAATGTTTCCCTGCAGGAACACACGCGATTATATCTTCTATCTTTTATCGACTTCTTCCTCCTTATGGTTGCTCGGTGGCATGTATACCTGAACAATGACCAAGTTCGTCGGTTTTGCTTTTATCTCTCCTAGTAACATTCTACCCACGAGAATATGCTATGAACAGATTCAAAATGATAGAAAAGTCTGAAAACTAAAAGAGAGACGAATATTTCAATGACCAGGAATGAAGCCACGTCAAACAAGTCCCGTAGAGTGATGGCGCAGCTATTGGTGGAGTTACGCATATGAGGGAGGGGGGATTGGGGAGTCAAACAGATAGTTTGACTGACGGAGAGAGAGGAAGTGGGGAGGTTTCGGATGAGTGGGACGGGGGACGATGTCCCCTCGGGCCCCTCCCCAACCCAGCCTGGCAACACTATGCTTTTCCAGTTGAAATCCAATGCGAGAGAGCAATTCAAATGTCCCCAGAATATTAATTTATACCATTGGTCTGTCACTGCACTCCTTATCATTTTCCGTCCAAATATACACATGTGGACATAAACTTACCAAAACGGTATCTGCTGATTAACGATCTGTTATGGCATGAGACCGCAGTCCATAAATTAACCAATTATCTTTTTTCTTATAGAACATCGTTTTTACTCCATAAAAATATCACCTTGTTTAATAAGTTTAAACTGAGAAATACAGCAAAATAAAGCGCACGATTAAACTTACTGGCGTAGTTGGGATTCGTATTCATATGAATGAAAAGACTGGGGTAAAAGTATACGATTCAGACTTTAAAACTCTAATACTTGATAAGAATAACAGATTTTGGAAGATTGATTTTTTTGACCTTTTGAATATGAATTAAGACAACTCAAATAAGATTTAATGAGGGAATGCATGATAGTTAATGAGAGGAATGGATGTTGGAATAAGCATAAAGGCGTAGAGCGTCGCTCAAACACCGTAAAAGTTGAAGAACGTTAAATGTAATCAGAGGGAAGCTTTCTCCAGAATTTGATAACTCTATTCTATGCTTCTGTCCTTCTCGTTTCACGCCCGCGCAGAATGGAATGATTTTCCCTTTCATTGGAGCCTATTCGTTAGGTATCTTGACTGCTATATATTTTTCCAGGTCTTGTAAACTACATCGCCTCAAACCCATTATTCTATCCGAAAGTAATTAATTAACAAAGGGAAGTGCAACAGTGCAGTATAACATCTGCATTGATTCCACTCCGTGGACATTATTTCACCTCTGTGCACAAAATACGTATCTTCTAAAAACCGAAAGAAATAAAGACTTGGCTCTAAGAGCTGACATATTTTGTTGTGCTATTCAATTAGCGACTTTTGGGTTAAGGGTGTGGAGAATGATGGGAAAGGTAACATCGAGAAATAGGAAATAAAACGAAGAAATAATAGTCACGGTGTGGGAGGAGGGAGAGTTTTGTTGGGAGAAATCCAAAGAAGACGGAAGAGATTGACGAAGACCACTTCGGTTGGAGATGAAATTCTGAAGACTGTGATAGGTAGGAGGATATTAGGCGAGCAAGGTAGGTGTATGAAATGGCTAGGAATGCTGGAAGGAAGTGGGATAAAATGCACATTTGACTGACGAACAGCTTATTTCTAGCGTGGGATGCCCATGTTTGTCTTGTTAAGCAAGTGTAAGAAATCAGGGAATGTACAGACGGTGTCCATCCGAAATCTTACCCTGAAACGTTGGACCAACAAGAACATTCAATAAGTTCCTGATAAGACCGCATTTCGATAGATTAAAATATCTCCTAATTCAAATATTTATTCATAGAATGTTTTTGCGAGTACAGATTATCAAGTATATGTAAAAGTATATGCGGTAGTGGAATCTCGCCTTCTTGCTTTTAAAATTCTCGCTTGCACTTTATTGGATACATTTCTTACTACATCCTAAGGGGCAATCATTTGTTAGATGATAGTATATATAAATATATATATATATATATATATATTTGAATGCGTGTAAAATGAAAGGATTGTTGCATGAATGTACGATATACGCCACTATGGGTATGGTTTTCCATGCATGTGTTGATTTGAATGTGGTTTTGTTCCCTTTTACGGGTAGTAACCTAATATTCCCCGCCACACGCCCTTGTGACGGCTTGCGGGGTACTATGTAGATAAATAAATGCAGTCCCCATTTTTAAGCATCAGGTGTTCCATTGGTAATTCGTATAGACTGAAACTTAGGTAATGTGCATATTTATTAAGTTATGTTCACCTAAAAGTGTCCTCTAGTGATCACGGATAAGAGCTGTGGGTTGCGTCGCTAATTAAATGGTTTAATGAATGAACAAGGACTGCCGATATACGATCGATACAAGCACACTACTGCCGTAGGTTGGACGATAAAGCCGTCGGTCGGCTTCTTTCTCGAGCGCCCCACCGCCTGCCTCCCCCTCGGCCGTTTCCCACTCCCTCCGTCCCGCACTCGCTCCTTACATCATCATAGGAGGTGTTAAGTAGAGATTATTTTTCTGGAAAAGTCTCAGGTTTCCAGGAGGGATTTGAGCTGCTGTCTGATTGCATCAAAGAAAAGAGATCTTTCTCTGAAAGCCAATGTCTTTTATTCCCCAACAAAGTCCGAAATATACTACTCGTATGTATCCAATTACAAAAATCACGAATGCTACACGTACCTGTATGTAATTGCGTATTTTCAGTATTACTTTTAAGGGATAAAACCAACAGAGATCGGCAATTGGGGAGGTTAAGATAAACCAGTTCAGTCCTCACGCGGGTTCATGGCGTCGTTGTAGCGCTTTCAAATCTTGAATTTGCTTGTAACTATGTTTTCTGGAAAAGTTTTGAAAGCATCAGTGGTCTCAACTTTGTGATTTACCGTAGGCTGCAGAAAGAAACTATTCTTGCCATTTATTTCACATTTGTTAAGCAGTTCTCGAAAAAATCATGGTAACAAATACCTTTCTCACCCGCAGCGCTGTCTTTTCAGCATGTTCTCTTTGTCCATATTACTAAGCAAGCCTCATCTGTGCTGTTCGCATTAAATTTGCAATGCGCTGGAAATATTTTATAACTTTTACTTTTTCCTATATCTTCAAATAAAAGCTCTAAAAACTAAGTTCTTTGGGTGAGAAATATCCTTCCCAGATTTTTTTAGGATGATCGAATTTGCATTAACAGCATTTACGATTGCTCACAATACAGATAGATGCCTAAGTAATTTTAGAGTTCTGCGTTTCAGCGTCCGATTAAGTCATCCTAGTCTCTATTCACAAGATTTCCTACTGAAACATACGAGAATTACGTTCTCTTGAGGAAATCTTCGTCCCGGCTATGGCGCGATGCACCAAAAATGTCCGGGCCTTCCACTTCCTTTCTCATTGGTCAGATCGCTTCCTTTGGAGGACAATAAGGGGTGGCGGGAGATGTGGACATGGAATGTGTTTCCACAAGGAGGGAGAAGGGAACGGGAAGGCGATCCCTTCTAGCAAATTAATCATCGGAGACGTCATCACAACGCAAGGGGAGGAAGTGTGGAATAATCAGGGGGAGGGAGAGAGTTGCAAGGGTTAAAAAAATGCCCGAGCGAGAGTCTTGGTTTGAGACACGGGTACGGAAAGACCTTTTCCAAGTCGCGCAAAGCCATCCAAGGATTATTACTTATCACTTTTGGCCAAAGACTAAACTTCACGCTTTCCTCGTTAGGCCGACGGGGTTTGATATTGCCCCATGGGCAATGCAAGGTCCTTGGGTGGGTGCTGTGTCACATTCGTGGATGAATACATAACAATGGATAATTACAGAGAATAGGAAGGAGTCGATCATAAGAAGAGAAAAAAATGGATTGCCGAGCGTGTTTCACGAAAATGTTTGATATTCGCAGTGAAAACGATTGAATTAGTTTTCTAACGACATTATTGAATGCAGGGATGTTTGTCTACAGTGGAGCACGTCTCTGTCATGAACGATATCTAGAGTGACTAAAAACCGATTACCGTTGAGAGAATAGTGATCAAGAACAGCAATTTACGTGACTCAAATGGAAATGTTATGGTGGAGTGTCAAACGTCTTTCGCAGATGGATGAACTTTTGCATTAATGAAAATATTCGATTTCGACTAATCTAAAATCCAAAAATTTGGTCATATTTCTTTAATCAAAATAAGTCTATTTGGAAATATGTAACACATGAGTTCAGAAAAACTTAGTGATCCTATTATTTCATTTGCCAATACTTAGCCAGTAATTCACCTATGGATTTATGAAACACATCTGAAATGTTGAAAGTGATATTAGGATCTGAGCAGCCTTCTTTCTGACTCTATAAGTCTAAACGTATCTACAGCGCACCAAAATATCGCAGATACACCAAGTAGTTCTTAACTTTGTTCACTTCTCTAGAATTAGCGATGAGCTAAAATTGGTCCTGGAAACTTAAGATATAACCAAAAATACTGCTCCTAATCATTTAAAATGTGGATCCTTAAAATTTTTGGTTTCTTGCAGGAGAGAAACTACGGTAAGTATAATAGCAATGCAGCCAGAAAGTAATAAAACATAGTAGAATCGGATCAGAGACAGTATCATATGTTCTGATTCTCCACAACTGTGACTATTAATTTTACTGTGAGGAGGCAGTTCTCGTAAAATAACACATATGCTAGTAAATATCACCGCAGGAAATATTTTTCAACTTTCAATTTGGAAATACTATTTACGTACTTATTACTAATTACTTTTTTATCTGAATGATTTCCTCAACACATCGAGAAATTTGGCATTAAAATGAATAATCAACTTTGATGCAGCGTCTTCTTCCCTCAGTTTCCGATCGTCCACAGATTATCGCAAATACTTTTGTGCAGCAATGAATGAACTCACGCGTCCAACGGTACTTTGGAATCAGTAATTCTATAGTGCCTCTCATTAAGTTGCGTTAGGCGTCACGTGGAGGAAAATCAGTTGATGAGTTTGTAAAGAATATTATGAGTTGGCAAAGAATAAGTTGTGCATATCGGCAGTTTATTTTGAATACAATGACGTCTGCGCGTTGATACGCATATGTCGTTCAAATAATCGCGTGGACATGTGCTCTTTGTTAGCTTTCCCAGGTATTGATTACCATTGCCGTACTCGCATGAGCTCAGGAAGCCGGTGTTTTTTTAAATAATATATATCCCGATTGCTTTCATCATTCTTCTTCAGTCTTTGCATGCATTAATCATCCTTCTCTTCATTTGATCTTCGGAAAAGCTTTCCCTCGCAAACAGCGTTTCCGACGCTTTCATTCCCTTTGGAGAGGTGGGAGTCGCGCCTTTACCTCCTTCATTCCTGTTTTTCACGAGCTTCACACTCACCGCTCGCGGCATACTTTCTCTCTGCCCTTTTTGGAATCGGAAATGGTTTACTGAGACCAAACGTGGTGCCCTATTTGCCTCCCATGCGAAGTTGCTTCCAGAAACCGCGGCTAATGGATTACCGGCGAGAAGCAATTGCCAAACCACTCTTTCACCTTAACAGAATGCCGACGCGTTAATAACCGAGGACCCGGGAGAGAGAATGGCGCCTTACCCGTCTTTCCGGGAGCTCTCTCTCTCTCTGCCGGGATATGATTGGCCCTTTCGATCCCAAAATCTCCGAATACATTCGGAGAGGCTGATTAGTACGTACTTCCGCCGGAAGGTGGAGGGGGAGGGAGGAAGAAGGCTCTTTCTTTCTCAGGGAGATTCTTTTCAAATACTCTTTTGATGAGTTGCTGAACGCGGGGCGGGCGAACTCCTTCCTCGTTTTACATCTTGCTTGTGATGCATGCTTCGTGATCTGTCGGCGGCCAGAGAGGTCGAGCGAGAGAGAAGAACGCGCACGCGAGGCGCAAATGAACAACGTGCGGCCCACTGCTGGTATTCAGGGCGCCAAAGCAGTCGAGCAACCGGAATCGTCGGCTCCGCAGTAACGGCTTGGCTCGAGGCCACTCCCTTCGGAAGTCCTCCCTTGGATTGCGTGGATTAGCGCGTTCTATTTGCTCGCTGGGCCAGTGAGCAGAAGAACGCTCCCAGAGAGCTCTTTGCTGCGGTCTTTTAAAGCTTTCGGTTAATGTGTTGTCTGCCGAGCGCACGCCGAACATTACATGGTACCTGCCAGTGCTTTATCTTTTTTCTCTGTAAAATTATTAGTATAACATTTCATGTACGTGATTGAGCGCACCTGATAACCTAACGTTTATACTATAATTTCGCCGGTGTAATGGTAAGCAGTCCCCTCCTAAATACATATTGCATCAAAATATCGAAATTGAAAGAGTTGGCTCCAACAGGCATTTATCTTGAATAGACATATTCATGGCCTCTTCTCGGTAAAGTATATTCGAATAATGCGTGGAAAGAAAAAATCCGGATTTAAATGAAGAATATTGGCGAAATACAACGATATGGTTCAATATTGTTAACATTCTGTTATCTTTTGCTCGTTAGGTCTCATTCAAAATATGCTGCTGGTAAATGAGATCCTCATGAAGTTCTGTTGATTGCCGAATTAGATCACGTGCAGACAAGAAGGCCTAAAGTTATAAAACGTTAGTATGATAAAATGAGTAGCGTATCAAAATTAGTAGAAGAATTAAGTTGGAATCCCTCACGAAGCGAAAGTTAAATGACATCAAATCAATTTTATTAATTGGAAAGAGGTCCCTTAAGCGATTATATTGAAGATGTATTATTAACCCAATCATTTGCTATGGTAGAAGAGATCATCTCAATAAAATTAGAGAGATTTAGTGTAGAACAGTTAGGTTTAAGTTGTAAGTTTTCCTATAAACTATTTGGGCTCAAAATGGCCGTTTCCTACCGCGAAATGTGTGAGAATACTGTCTCCATATTTCCTTTCCAACAGGACATTTTATTTGTATTGGATGCTCAGTGGAAGATTTAACGAGCCGTTTAATACGTAAAGGGAATCGGAATACGCGGAATTCTCATCCAGTCCTGTAGCACTTGGACGGGGCTCGTCCACGTCTTCATCTTGCCGGGCTCATCCCCTCCATCTCAAGGATGGCGGTTGATGGTGCGGGGAGCGGAATGAGCACCATGCCGGACACAAGGGACCGTCTCACTCCCGCCCCCACACCGCCTCGTCATGCCGCACAGGGAACCCCCGGCCTTCGCCCCATCAGGGTTCGAAAAAACGTTCCCTCCGCCTCCTGATCTCCCCGCTCGCCCCTTCGCCCACCCTGGGGTCCTGGGGATGGAGGCGGCGGGAGGGTTGAGGGGGGCTTGGCTCCTTAATAAAGCTGTTTGCTTAAAGGCGAAGAGGGGGGAAGTAAAGGTTTTGTGTGCGTGAGTGTTGAGGTGGTAGATAAAAAGTTTTACAGTTCTCGATTCCATTCAGGGCAAGTGAGAGCGAGGGGATATAAACTGATCGAACGATTCTCCCTCCCACCCCCTCCCACTTTAGACGAGAACGATTTCCACTCTCACTCCCGGTCGCCACCTTTTTTTATCCCTCGCGTCTTCTCCGAGGAGGAAGGGGGGGCATTTTGATGTTGAAGGGAGCGTATCTCGTCCCCTGTTGATGTTGTCGTCGCGGAAAAACCCTTGCCCCTCTGCCACCGCCCTCAAGCATTCCGGTTTTATGGGTCGGCACCCACTCCTCTTCCCCACCCCTCCCTCATAACCGAGGCATTAATCCGATGGAAGTCCAGGCGTAGGAGCGAAAGAGATATTGGGGGGGAGAGAACTCAACCCCGAAGTCAATCACTGTACTTACAATCCGTAGATATACGCCTTTGGGCAAATCAACGCTTCCTTTTCCCGGTGTCTGGGGTGGGAGTGGGGGGAGAGAGGAAAACAGCAATGCGAAACATTATTTTGAGCAGGGTTTGTGGCGAGAGGCGTGGGGCCAGGGAGCTTGAACGACCGCGTATCGTGGGGGAGGATCTTTTGGCGGGCAAAGTGAGAGCTAAAACTGGCGGTTTTAAATTCATATTCCTGCTATTCAAGTGGTGAGATAGCTCAGGCGATAGAGAAGAAGACTTCTAGGTTGAAGTCAGTTTCTCTGGATACGGTACACACGTCTCTGGACCACCTACCTTCAACGCAATAAGAGAAAGGACAAAAAACTAAGAAGAGGTTGAAGACTACCTATCTTGAAAGTGTTTTGGGCTAAAATGGTAAAACTAATTAGGATATAAGAAGAAGAGTGCCGTTAGGCAAAGACACTTTTATAGGGAAAGTGATAGAGGCAACAGGGATGCTGAGCAAGAAAAGGCTTGTGAAAAATTCTATATAAAGCGCGAGGTTTTGTACAGTGCAGAAACTTGATCGTTGAAGCAAGATGGTAGGCGTAGATAAAAGAATTTTGGAATGGGGTTTGGACAGGTTGGAAAAGGTGAAGTGGGCTGAAGGAAAAAAAACGAGGAAGTTCGTCTTGCTAAGCAAGGCTTACAAATACAGGGCTGTTTGGTCTGTTCATCCAAAACCTACCTTAAACGGTAGACTTCCGAATCATATTATTAATGAATTACTTCATTTTTTCTTATGGTATATGATAAAAAATTTACTGACAGGGTCATGACAAATATCGTTTTTTATACATCTATTTATGGTTTAAATATGATACATCTTCCAGCCTGAGTTATAATTCGCTTTTCCTAAATTATGATCCAGTGTCAACTTCGTATTCAAGAAAAATTTTCGCTTAACGCTACATGGTGTTTTAATGCCGGAATCTCTATAGATTAAGGCAATCAGTTCAATTTACATGGGTAAATAACCCATTTCAAAACAGTTTCCTCTTCCTTTTTACTTGGCTATTACTTGAGTTTATTCTCAATACATTTGAGAGACTCATGGGATACTTCTGCTGGAGTAAGAAAATTTGAACTAATTTTGGAGCTGGAATGGAAGACGAAGACAGGTGACCCTGTCACACATTCTTGTGATGACTTTCGGGGTAGTGTGAATATGTACATGAGATGTGGATGCCTGGTGGTTGAATGATATAAGTAACAAAAACAGTAGCATTTTTATTGAACATACGAGGGTCATCCGGAAAGTAGTACCCGTTCGTGCCGCATGAAGTGCTGACGGCGCGAGTAGCCGCTGGACGAGGTCAGATAGCTTCAGTGGCTTGTCTGCCTTCTCTGAGCCAAGTTGCGTGACGCTAGCATTGCCTGTGTTGTTTCTGTGATTGTTTACAATGTTTAAAAAAATTGAGAACGCCGCCAGTTGTGAAGTGAGGGCAGTGATTAAATTCCTCAATGCAAGAAACGTTCGCCCATGTGATAATCATCGCCAATTAAAGGAGGTGTATGGAGACAATGTAATGGACGAGTCGTCTGTTCGGTGGTGGTGTCGCAACTTCAACATGGGGAGGGGGAACACACACGACGATGAGCGTTCGGGGAGACCGTCTGTCATTACAGACCAACTGGTGAGCTCAGTTGACGAATTCGTGAGGAACGATCGGCGCGTCACAATTGATGACATCTGTGAGCATTTTCCCAATGTTTCTCGAACAATTGTTCATGAAATTGTTAAACACCATCTGCATTATGCAAAAATTTGTGCAAGATGGGTCCCTCGCATGCTTACAGATGAGCACAAAACCAAGCGTATGGCTGCAGCACTGACGTTTTTGGACGTTATTCTGATGAAGGAGACTCTTTCTTGACTCGCATAATTACTGGTGACGAAACATGGGTTTGTTATGCATCACCTGAGAGTAAACGACTGTCAATGGAGTGGCATCATGCTCATTCACCAAACAAGCCAAAAAAATTCAAGACAGTTCTGTCCACCAGGAAACTCATGGCAACCATTTTCTGGGATCGACGAGGTGTATTGCTTATTGATTTTATGGCCCGTGGAGACACTATTAATGCCAATGCGTATTGTGAAACATTAAAGAAATTACGGCGGGCAATACAAAATCGGCGGCGAGGTCTATTGTCTACTGGTGTCATTCTCGTTCATGACAATGCCAGGCCTCATGCAGCTGGGATAACACAAAAACTTTTGCAGCAATTCAAATGGGAAACTTTCGACCATCCACCGTATAGCCCGGACTTGGCCCCTTCAGATTTTCATCTCTTTACAAAGCTTAAAGACTTTTTGGCAGGAAAAAGATTTGACAGCGATGAAGAACTTAAAGAAGGAGTGACCCTGTATCTCAATGAGCTGGCGGCGAAGGACTATGCAGCAGGAATACAGAAACTTGTCACACGTTATGACAAATGCCTTAATTTGCTTGGAGATTATGTTGAGAAGTAGTTTAAAGTATCCTCTTTCAAATAAAATTTTTTATGTTTGTTAATATTTACTTTTGTGTCTTTATTTCACGAACGGATACTACTTTCCGGATGACCCTCGTATTATATTGTAATAAGAAGCTAAAGTAATTGATTTTAAATATCATTACGTCTTGAAACTTTATATGAACACGTTAAAATATTGAACATGACTTAGCAGAGATTTTACCCAAATGTTTTCTGAATGTCATCTAGCTCCTTTATCCAAGGACTTCAAATACCTGCGGCGTATTTTAAATATGGCTCAACGAAAGCAAAAAAGCACGTCTCTACAACTCTTACATTACGTTTCCCCACCACCCGTTTATTTAAGCATAGTTACTTCAAGGCGGTCTCCTCATACGTGCTCCCCATGAAAGGCGTGGTGTTTGAAATACCCCCAAATATTTAACTAGGTCTGCCGTTTTAGCACTAAACCCTCTATTTCCAGACCAAGTGGAAGGAGCGCCTCTGTAAAAACAGATATGGTATTATTTTAGGCAAACTCGCACAGTTTTGGTTGCTTTTGCAATAAATAAAATCCCAATGACGAACTCCATTTCTCCTTCTCCAAAGTAGTTTGCATTTGTTGTGATGGAATAATTTCCTGCGATCTTATCTAACTGAAAATTTTTTAAAGCTCACTATTATGTTAATACGCATTTGTCAAACATACGCAGTGTCCAGCGTCTCTGTTTGACGAATCTATTTGGATTCTCTGCCTAATCTTTTCATCACCCAGCCAATTTTCTGAGTAACGATGGTACAAACGGAAGCTTAAAAATTCGACAATGGGTCTTCATTTTTAGTCTGTAAGACAAACGTTGCTTAGAAATCATTTCCTTAACTGTCCACTTCAGAATCAAGGATACATTACATTTTTTATTCTGAATTGGACATCTATGCATTTTTATTTTTGAAAATATCCAATGACTAATTTTGAAATTCAACTTTTGAAATACTCAATACAACTTTCTCAAAATGGTCTGTAAAAGAACATTCGATATACAATACGAATATGATAAAAAGAGACAATATGAATAATATGGCCGCCTGAATCCTAGACACAGATGTCAAAGGCACACTCATGATTATGTTTGAGTATATCAGGAGTTTTCACATTAACACTCTATTTACCGAATTGATCTCAAAACCATAGCATCAGAATCATCACTTTTGTTATAAAAATATGTTATATCCAAAATTCGAGTTTTTAAGTCAGTCACGCTTATTAAAAATACTTCTATACATTCTGAAAACTGCCATATTCGCTGAACACGTTATTGCTTTAAAATGTGCTCATTATAATAATGAGCTTAGAACTTATCGAATATTTTTCCTAAGATAGCAAAAATATAAAAAAAATTGTCCGTCATTGAATACATTTCCTTAGTATAGAAAATTAAGAAGGAATAAATATTGAAAAAAATATCCGTATTAATACTGTGAAGAGCATAGAGAAAAAACTTGGCTATTTCACATACAAAGTTTAAATACGTGTATATTACACGACCATGGTTTCCCTACTGCACATCATCATCAGGAAATTGTTGAAACCATGGTCGTTCAATATATTATACCTTTTTAAATGAAATAGAAAAGCTATTTTCTCTACCCTGATCATGAAGGAATTCCATCTAGTTATTCCTGAAACTCTTATGTTTAATACGTGAGCTCTTTTATCGTTAGGCAATCTCTTGGAGTATTCATTTGCGTTCAGATTTTTTCATTCAATGGTGTGAGTTTTTTCAAGGATATCTATATCAACGGAGAGTTCTATTTGAGATAAAATATATATTCAAGTGGAAATAAAAATCATTCTTATCAAAAGTAAACGTCAGTGGACAGAATGGAAAATTAAATTATTGAAACTGGGGAATTATAATATTTAGAATTTAGGTTGCGATAAATTGTCAGCATTTATTCACATTTGATATCATGCAAGCCAGCGGTATGGCGTGCGGCTTGCCGTGCCTCCGCACCAGGTTTTCATACTGCGCGAAGAATTGCGGCCAGGCACCGCAAATGAAAGAATGAGAGCTACGTAAAACATCCGTCGCACCAGTTTATACTGAGGCATATATCCTTAATTTAGGGAGAAGGTGAGTGAGTAGGAGAGTGGGTAGGGGGCGGGGGAGTGGAGGGGACGCTTTATTTCGATTTGCGCTCCGCCGCTCGAATTGCTCGGGATCCGATTGTCCAATAGAAATGCTCTGATCGAGAGTGGAAAAGGTGATCGAAGGGGTTAGGGCGTAATTGCGGAAGGGGCCTGCTGTTAAAAAGGGGTGGTTTTTAAGGAGTAAAAGAAAGGAAGATGGTTCGATCGGATGTGATTCGGTGTGTGAGCGGTTTAAGCTTGTCCGTGGAAACGCATAAATGCATTTACTGCCCGACCAAGGACTCCATTGGAAGCGTGGAAAAAGAGGTCAACGCCATAGTTGTGAGGACATCTTGCCCTTCGTGTAGTCGTGTCATATGCAGGGTTATGTTGCGTGATCTAGTGGACTTTCTTCATGAGTCTGAGGAAGACAACATAGCTGTTCCACAAAATATACTTAGTCGATTTCGATACAGAGGGATGGTCTCAGAAGTCAATAATAACTTCTGTGGAAGAGCAGCATTTTCTTCTTTCCTTATCACCATTCTTTGCACTTCCGAAGAAGCTATATACTCGCCTTTCGGTGCTTTATCCATGTGCTTATTAAAAATACTTTTATTTGTACTTTGTACACGTGCAACGTAAAACTAAAGTTCAGTTAGAAGTTGAGCTCATGAGATTAATTTACAAATATCTCTGTGATTTATTTGGATCATAAAATTTGTATAGGCATCAAAGAAAATCAACCATTTTGATATGTAGCAACATGAAACATGAACGTGGTATAGAAGACACGGAGTTCCCATTGGCTTTTTTGTGAGACCAATAAGCTGGTCGGATGAATACCGATATCACCGCAACGTTCTACTGAATGGCAGGCGCTGGGGAAAAGCCTAAGGGATCGCCAGTTGTAAAGGGTCTCTAACGGAAAAGTTAGTAAGCCATTCATGCGACGTAGAGATACGCAAATAATCCTCGCCATCTGCGTACTTTAGCATAGAGAAATGGTCTATGGTCACTTTTGCCGCTGTGTGAAAAGGAGAGTTGGAACATATTGTATAATGAACACCAGTACAAATCCCTATTTATGGGATTGAAAAAATCAACTTAAGTGTTGAGAACCAAAATTGTAGAGGTCGAAGCATGGAAATTTAACAAGTAGCATTGAGCCATTGGTTTGGAAAAATAATATGGAACATAGAAGAGTAGGAGAGTTGACTAGAAAGTACAAATATGAGACGATTAGCGTGAGGAAGAAAAACGGAGAGCGTCTCTTTCATTAAATGGGCGGGTAAAATAATTATCAGTGTAAACATTGTTTTTCAGTTGGTCATCGCAAATTGTGGTAGTGGAATTTCGCGTTTTTACTTTTCAAATTATAGCTTGCACGGTATTAGATGAATTTTTTACTGCACCCTAAGGTGCAGTTGCTTGTCAGATGATAGTATATGTATTTGCATGCGTCTAAAGTGGTAGGATTTTTGCATGAATGTATGCGCCACTGTTGATATAGGTTTCCATGGATGTTTTGATTTTACATTTGGTTTTGTTCCCTTTTACAGGTGGTGACCTAACACCCCCCGCCACACGCCATTGCGGGGTATTACATAGGTGTAAATTGCAGGTGCATACTTTTGAAACGTGGTGTAGAAATGTGACAAAGAAGGGACTGAATGACAAAGAAGGTACACGGAGCATAAAATATAAGTAAAAAGGGGAGGAAATGACTGGGAATTTTGAAAATCACGGTGAAAAATGCTGAGAAATCACCGAGAGTGGGGATACCCTCTAAGGGTGTGATAAGTATTTGAATAGTGAGGATGACGCAGAAAAAGTATGTCTATTTGGGGTAGCATGAAGACGAGCAGAAATATGGATTGGAATGAAAGGAACCTTGCTAATTAAAGCGACAACGGTAATTTAGGTCAAACCGTAAATCCCTAAAATGTAAAGGGTATATTAATTTTTATACCATAGACAATTTAGTGTTTACCATATGCTAAAAAATAAGACAAGTAGGGAAGGACCCTGGAGTAATTGTGACACGAGCAAGGACTAATATAGGTAGGAGGTTAGTTTGCCACGCGAAATAAACACTGAAGTGGACGTAGTTACGAAAGGGGTGGATTATAAAGAATGTGGGTTTTTTCGGGGGGTGGGGGTCAAGATGAGGCTTAGGCTCTTTTACGAGTCTCGTTTCGGAGTCGAACCCCCTCCCCCTACGGCCCTCACTCCCTCGCCACACCCATACCGCTCCGAGGGACCCATAAAAATCGGCCCTTTTACTGCACTCCCTATTTGCACCCCCTCTCCCGGAATTATCTGGAACCCCGATCGCTTTACCCCCACCCCGTTATCGGCACACTACTTTCCCCCTCCTACTCTAGGATCACTCACACTCAGGACAAGAAGAGGCCGGGACCCTCCGCATTCCTTGCACTTACCCTATCTCACCACCACCTCCTTCCACAGAGGCACTTTCCCCACCCCTCTTCTTCGGCACGAAGGGGGGGAGAGTAAATCGATTGGCCCATTTTACAGCCCCCGCCAATGGACAGATCTTTGGCTACACAGGCAGAAGCGTATGGAGGGGGAAGTAGTCAGATTGGGGCGAGGGAAGGGCCATATCACCGATACAAACCTTCAACTACATCCCAAGGCGGCGCTGAAAATTACATGCGGACGATGGGGTCTAATAAAAACCCTACCAAATCCCACATGATATTGGAAAATGGAAGGAGATGGGGCCAGGATGAGGGTGGCGGATCAGTGTGCTATTTACGTGGTGTGGAAGAAGGGGTGCCACCCTCCACCCGCTTTCCGTCCATCATCTTCTCGGATGGACCCTTCAAGGAATGCATCCAGAGAGTAAATGGAAGGAAATGGGTCAATCTGAAAATGGGAAATGTTCTCAGATTTACGACGAACGGAGAATTTAACACTCAGAATTCAGATTATATTTAAACTAAGTAAATTTTATAAGGTATTATGATAAATTTATTCATATTATTTTTACCATCAAAATTACAATTGATTCTGAAGCAGGTTTTTCTCCACGTGTAGCGGGAATCCTTTCCTCGGACGAATTTGCAGAGATTAAAGCCTCGGAACGGTAAATCAGCATCAAAATACATATTTATTTAGGGAAATTTAATCGCACTATCAAGATTTAAGGACGTAAAAGTAGGTATCACTAGCTAAAAAACAGCTAGCTACAAAAATAATTAAAAATTCGTTAGTTGTCACTATTTAGAATACTATCTTTGGAGCTCAGAGGAAGGGTTAGAAGGCACTGAAGTTGCGTTGAAAAAGGTTCATAGTCACACAAAGATGAAAAATAATGCTCCTCAGGTTTTTCCATTATTCTATTCGATAAATCTTTTTTTATCTAAAGTTATACAAACACATAGTATTCAGTCTTTTTCAACAAGTCATATTCCTTAATATGTATGGCGGAAACGTGGTCATTAAAGTAGAAGGATAGTTGTAGATCGGAAGCTTTTAAAATGTGGGTGTGGAGAAGGACGGAGAAGGTGTAAAGGACCGAAAGGAAAACAAACGAGGAAGTGTGGTATGGTGGGGGATGAGAGGGGATTGTTGAGAGAAATCATAAGGAGGTAGGAAAGGTGGATTTAGACCGTTTCGATTGGGTTTTGAAATCTGTGACAGCGAGGAGTACGCAGGAATAGGATTTCCCTTTTTGTGCAAATAAAATGAGGAAATATGTTGTAGTGAAGAACAGTATATTATACTATCAATCATGATCGTTTCCTAGCGTTACCTGTTGTTAATAAATTTTGGAAGAACTCTAGGTCTTTCTCCTAATATAACTTAAAACTCGTTACAAAATGTTGAAGCTCGTCGTGTAATAATGTTCAACGTGCAGTGTATAAGGACTCTCAAACTCTCTCAATGTAATCTTTCTTCAATTAAACTATGTTTTGGGATCTCTCATTCCCTTGGAATACGGAGTCGAGAGATACTCTGAAGTAACAAATTATTTCTGCTAAACAGTTTATGGAGAATTACTTCAGCATATATAATCTAACCACACTGAATGCATGCTCGATCTTATTCTGAAATTCTTTACACGCTTTTTCATACATCCGTCTATCTTCTATGTATGTATTTGAGAATGGGTGGCGAAGGAGCTGGAAGGTTCGCAAGTGCACTCATTGTCATTCACCGCTAACTCTCAGGCGTTCCACCTCTCAGGCGATTCGGATAACCTTATAAATTCTGGAATACCTCTGCTTGCCGCTCGAGAGCACTTCGAGGCAGCGACGAGATGAAAGGAAACGGTCTTTTCTTCGACGCTAACTGTCGCTCTTTAGTTCCCACGCAGACTCTCCACTCGGATGCAGCGTCATCCGACTAGACGGTGCACGAGAAGAACAATTTTGAAGCAACAGCCTCGAGTGTCCCTCAGAGGCTTAAAAGTTCCTGTCAGCATCTTTCTCCTCCTCTGCTTTGAACCTCCCCCTCATCTCCGCGAAACTGGGAAACGAAAGCTAAAACAACTTTCTTGCCATGAAATTACCGTATCTCAATCCATCCAGAGGGAATTTAAGGGGGTATGAGGAATCGTTATACTTCTTCAACCGTTACTCTTTCAGTGAATGGACTCGGGTTCGCTCATCTGCTAACCGAAAAACTATCATCCTAGAGCTACAATCTATAATAATTATCTCTCCGTCAATTTTCTATCATTTACTGACGTCTTCAAATAAGATGTTTCACTTTCATCTCTCAATGAAAGTCTTTTCAGGGACACGTAAGCTCCTTATGCCTTATTTTCTTCTGTTTATCTTCCAATCTAGAGATGCCTCTCTCTTGGCATACTCTGCACTCATTGAAATGAAATGAATAACTTACTTTGTAATTCCACATAATTTGTGGAATTACAAAGGAAGTTATTTCATTTCAATATGTTACGCTAATTCCATAAAGTTACGCCTGAGGCAATAAATTTTTAAAAAATTCTCAACTATTTTTCTTGATTCCTTTGTAATGCAACCATTTCAGAGAGTAAAAATCATTCGCCTTGACCGGGCTCAAGGAGAATGATTTTTACTCTCTGAAATGGTTGCATTATAATGCACACATAGCGGGTGACTCCATTAAAGTTACTATTACAGTTTCTTGAAATTTGATTCCTTTGATTTAGAATATACTTTCAGAGGGTCAGTATGCATTAAAAGGAATCTAAAATGTTGGTCACTTCTACTATGCATCGTTTAAAAAAATACGTCCGTAAAATTTAATTAAAAATATAGTACGTCGAGTATACCTTCTTCCACCGCTTGGTAGCATCTTCATTGTTTTTATCGTTTACTCCCCATTATTCTTCTAACACCTTAAATTAATTCTTAAGAAGCTTCCAATATTCTTAAATATGGCGCTACAACTCTAATTGCCTAATTATCATAGTATATAAGCTAAAACGCTTTAAAAATTAATTTATTTTTGAAATCTACAATTTTTCTATTAATTTATCTTTTTTCTACAATAATCTGCCCAGTAAATGTTTTCTGATGCTTCCACTAATGGAAATTCCGCTTCCATTGCAACAATTTCCGATAGTTCCGGGTTTTCATGCGCAGGTCTTACGTTTGCCTATCTTCTCACCTTCTAATAATCCTGTTATTGATTTTATTCAACGTAATTCCCATGTTTTGCTTCTCTTTTACGAACTTTTTCCATGAAGGCCTACTTCATCTTCAGGTTTTCTTTCCTCCCTCTATAACTGCAGCGTCAAGTGCAGAGAATGGGATGCTCTTTCTTGTGAGCATAAACTTGATAACTTACATTTTTAAAAGAATTTTTCAATATGAAGGTCATGGGACTTGGGAAAAAATCTTGATATATCATTATGTGTATATTTTGAGGAAAATTCAGTCAATCTGCTCTTACGTTTGAAATATACAGGTTAAGTGTCCAACTTTACATTCTTCTTAGACTGAAAACGGCGATCCGTGGAAAAGGCAAATATTTTACGCAAGTTTTTCCAGAGAGTCTACAAAGATACAAACGTACCAAGCTTCAACATTCACCCGGGGAACACATGAGCGACATAATTCAGACCAAGAAAGGAATAGAATATCAGCTCAATAGTATGAAAGCCAGCAAAGCACCAGGTCAGGAAGAAATATCTGCTGGAATATTGAAGGGATTAGCTAAAGATATTTTAGTAATTGTTTCCCCGTTTTTAATAATTGTTTTTCTAAAATCGTAAGAAGAAGGCTCAGTAACTCGCGACTGAAAGCTAGCCCATCTATATAGGTGGCAAAAGAGAGAAACCAACCAAATAACGACCCATACCTTTAATATTGATCCCTTTTAAAATATTAATACACGTTATTGTCATTAACATGATGAGATTTCTCGATAGTAGGAAGATACTAAGCCACAACTAGTACGGATTTATGAAGAACCAATCTTGCGAAACAAAATTGAATCTTTTCATTCACGATATAATTCGATCGGGAGAAAACAACACACAAGTTGATGCACTATTTCTGGATTTCAAGAAAGCCTTCGATCAAGTCCCACACAATACATTTTTACGCAAACTTAAACGCAATGGCGTCAAAGAAAAAATAATAAATTGGGTTAGAGACTTCTTGTCAACTGTTGGTGATGGCTAAACCCTCTCTCCTTCAGAACTTGATTGCTTTCTTCCCGTGGTCATTCCTAGTACCTAAACCGTAGTGCCCCACCTCATCACTGGCGAGTGCTCCACTTTCTTCGCCTAAAGTCGCATTTCAATCCCCCGTCACTATCAAATGTTCCTTGTAGGCACACACGCGATTATGTCCTCTAACTGATTGTATATCCTATCAACTTCCTCCTTATGGATGCTCGGTGGCATGTATACTTGAACAATGGCCAAGTTATTCGGTTCAGCTTCTATATCTGCTAGCACTATTCTATCTGTTTCATGCTCTACGTTGAATACGATTCTTCCTATCTTTTTATTTAACATTATGGGAACCCCTTGTTGGCTGTCGTCCCCTCCGCTGTATATTACTCTGTAACTATCACTCCAGTAATCCCCACTATCCTTCTATTTCACCTCGTATAGACCTAAAATATCTATATTTCCCCTTTCCATCCTTCGCTTTATATTCTCTACTTTTTCTGTCCTCAATATTATCCTTATATTCCAAGTTCATATTCTATGGTATGGTCTTATTTTTTTGGTCTTCTGTCCTGCTTCTCTTGGTTTGGTTTTCCTTTGGAAGGATTTCGTGAGATGACGTCGGAAACCTGACCTCTCCCTGGCGGGCACTATACACGGCCAAATGGGCCGAGTACCGTAGTTGCCAGGATTGATATTCTCAATACTTTCCATTATTGTATTCTTGGGAATAATAATTTAGGTGGTTTTCCATTGCCTTCCTCAAGAGTGCTTTTAACGTGACACCATCAATCAATGGCCGCCCCACTGGGATCAGACGCCTTTGCAGTCGCCTCACTGAGGAACAGATGCTGCGTGGACTACCTTTCGCTTGGCTCCTAACCTTAGACTTATCTAACATGGATGATCCTACTAGGAACAATTATCATTGCCCCCGCCAGCACAGCTTTAGGGGTCCCCGGAACGCCCAAGCACTTCCACCACGTCAAGCTTTTAGTCCATGGGAACGAAATGCAGGATAGTGATGTAAAATATTATATCAATAGGATATTGCGAAAGGTTTTTAAAATGCTTTGAAGGAGATGGACACACTCGAGCTATATACATCGCTGGGTGTGAGCGATACGAAGTGGGCGGACGCCGAAATTTGCAAGCAAAAAATGATTTCTTATTCTGGTTCCTCTGGTATTTGATTCCACTTAACTTCTTGTGTCATTGACTCTAGAGATGAGTTTGATTAATTCCCTCCGGAAAGAGTAAAAATGTTGGAAAATTACTTTTAGATACTTCGAACTTGGCTGTGCTATTCAATGCGGGTAACCCTGTAAAAAAACGGTAAGTTACAGAGTCACTCCACCCATCCACTATGCTCTTTTAGCTTACCAATGGTATATTTTATCGATTTGTGTCGCTTTTTATGTATTTAACTGTTTACAGTATCATCACTAAATTGGGTCAATAGTTGGGGAGTTAACTAGTAGCAGCGCTCCAAGCTTTCCTGCTACTTGACAATCTTTCCATTTCTTAAAGGAGTTTGTACATGCATCTTCTATTTTAGTCTCTCGTACCTTAATTTTGACCTTTGTAACTCTTTTATTATTATTTTCCTTTAGCTATGCTTATTGATAAACTATCGTGACTCAGGTCTAATTAGTTTTAGACATTTTCCTGTCTTCGATAGGCTTTATTCTTCACCCTTTTGCATTTGATAATTTGTCAATACATTATTCTCTAACATGATATTTTCATCGTTTTGGGTTTAACTTCTGTTATGTCGTGTCTCACAGCCGTGATAGTAAATATCCAAATAAGTATTTTATAAGCTCCTTCTGAAAGTCAACTTATATTACCTTGAGACTATTCTCGGAGAGACATTCATTGGCTTACAAATCACCAACAAGTAACAAATGTTTATTGCACTAAACATCCTATTATAAGTTGACGATTGATTAAAGAAGATAACGATCAAAGGGGAACCATTATTATCCTAGGAAAATTAACATTTTTTTATTGTTACACAATATGAAAGGCAAACAGATTCATGCATTGCTAATATAATTTGTCAAATTGTATAGATTCAGCGTCATACTGGGACAGTATTTTGAGTTTTTTAACTCTATAAAATGTAATGCAGATTCCATATATTTAGAAATGACACACGGATGAAAACATAAATACACAGAATGAAAGAACACCGAGATCAGAGGAAGGACATTCCCCAAGTAAAGAAATTGAAGTCTTGAGGACAACACCAAAAGTTGCTTCCTGTCGCCGCAAGTTACGTCATCGAAGTCAATCCCATTGGATTTTCCTCTCCCCAGGATTAAATCGCAGCTTCCTCTTCCCCCACAGGAGTCACAACCGAAAAAGGGAAGTAAATAAATATAATATAAAAGAACGTTCATTCAGGAAACTCACAAGCTTAGGGATTAATAATAACCCTGGATGGTGGAAGATTGGAGGTCGCGTGCAATTACTTAACTCGGACGTGGGAAGAGATGAGTGTTTTTTTCGAAAACGGTAAAGTTTTTTAAGGTCGTTATATTTCACGCAAGAGAGCACTTCGCGGCAATTGAAGGGATGAACTGGTAACGAGAGCGTGGCTAATGTTTCAAGCCTATCAGAAAACCAAAGTCACATTTAATACCATCATTGATTTCGAGATATTTACGTTACTTTTATCGACGCAAAAGTTTAAAAAAATTGAAAATTAGCCCACTAATTCGGTTTTCTACTTCAAATTGATAGCGCAAGTCAATGGTGCAAATTAAAACCATCCAATAACGGAGCTTGAGACTATACCTATCCGATATTCTGATGAATAACGCATTCATCTTCTCACGCACAAGTTCGTTGGCCGAGTTTCAAATGGGATAGATGTGCAATTTTAGTGATTTCACCACTGTAAAATCCGAATAAATTTAGCTAGGGGAAATAGCAGTACCGAGGAGGAGAAATGACGATCTGAGGCTTACAAGGGCTCCTCATTTCACGCGATCCCGTTGAGAATAAAATGAGCGTGAGCTGTGTTGGGCGACTAGAAACGAGATAGAATGCGACTTAAGAGGAAAGTAGAAATCTGGCGAGGATTTGAAACATTGAATCCACTTGGAAAATGGACTGGTGAGCAATGGAATACATGCTAAAGAAAGTGAAAAAAATGGACATAGGAAAGTAGGAAATGGTAAGAAAATTCTGTAAATATTAATTCAATAATACAAAAGTCTTGATATAAAAGTAAAAAATATGAAAACCCAGAGTGGTGGCATTACTTGGTTGAAGCCACAGCCGGTCCAGAACTTAACTCGAAAGAAGATTTGGCAGAAGGCAGAGAGGACGTATTTGCGCGGATCAGAAAACTGGGCGTTTGGAAAATAAAATCACATGTGAAACTTGTTGCTGGACTGTTATGACTATCTGTTGGATGGTCAAAGACAGTATACACCATTTTTTTGGTTCCAAGTATGACTCACAAAATCATTAATTTTATAAACGTTCAACGTATCACGGTCGGAGGGATCACGAAAATATGATTAAAGAGATAGACTGCAAGACTGACAGGTTTAAAATGTCATTTTTTCCAAGAAAGATAAGAGACCAGAATACCTGTAGCCGAAATCCCCCAGGAGTCACCTTGACACAATAAGTATTAACGTACATGTTAGGGAATGCGCGTGGCTATAGAAATCAGGTTCCCCCCACCTATTTGAAAAACCCCAACCCCCTCATCCCTTACCCTTTCCTTCTAGTGCTACACCCCCTGCCACACACCTTTTTGGTAGCTCGCAGGGTATTTATGTAGACATAGATATAGATGAATAAAAAGCTGGATTGAAAAAAATAAACCTCACAGCACGAATTACCAATACATAGAAATATTTCGGAAAGAGGATTGCGGAGAAGAGGGGGCGATAGAATTATGCGATTTAGTGGTATTCTGAAATAAAATGTGAAGAAGAATGGAATGCATAATCGTGATTGCTAAAACAAAAAGTCCATGGCATACATACTTATGTGAAAGTTGCTTTAATGAGTGGAAATAGGAATACTTATTAAGATGCGAATAGGAGACGTTATGGGGTGACAAAAGAGAATTATAAATACTCTGACTAGTCTTAAATTTATGTCAGATAGACTAAAATGAAACTTTTCAATAAAACATACAAGTTGGGCCATAAGGGTCACCTTGCCAAAACCGCAATTGAGTTGAAGGAGGAAATATCAAATGGCTCTCGCCATAAACCTCCACTTGGCCTTTCCACACCGACTCGTGCCTGGCGCCTGTTGACCGTTTAAACCTTGTTGTGGCGGCTTTAACCGCACTAAAAATAAATGATCCATCGTTGTTTATCTTTTCCACACACTAGAGTAAGAATATTTATATTAAATTATTAAGTTGTTCATGGTTAACGTTTAAGTGGCCTATCTCTTATATTGGCTCAAAAATACTAATATCATGAGTTCGAGACTTAGCGGTCTCCGGCAACGCAAGAATGGATTAGCGCGATCCGTGTCTTTCGCGTGGGTCTCCTCCGGAGATTATTAAGTCTTAATAATTTACCCTTGGCATCCATTTGCGCCGCACTTAATTCCATCGTTTACGGGTATTGCGGTCCGTGGAAGGCGGGTCGCACGCGGTCAGAGGGGACTCGACAATAAATTGGGAAACTTATGCGGTTTTCGTGGTTACTGAATCGCTTATGATATTGTTTTTCCAGGATACATATTAAGTCTGAGAGGAAGGGTTTAATTCATGTCGGCGTGAATTTCGGGAAGTCGTTTAGCGGTTTGCGATCAGGGCGAGCCACTGCCCTTTGGTTTCTCAGCTCTCCCCCTCCACCCACAACCAAGAGACCACTACGAGGCTATTGGTTTAGCTCATTACATTTCAACGAAGTGCTTACCTAATTCCCAGCATATCTCTCGCATATTAATTGCCAATCGCAGTGCCGATGTCTGCTTTCAGTATTTTAAGGATAAAAAAATGTCGAATTAAGTTTTCTAAATCCTGAGCGTAATTACAGCATTAATCCAACGAAAACTTACCGCACTTAAAAAAACTCAACGAGTGTATATATTATTGATTAAAAAATAATTTAACTATATAAATTCAAATAAAGCGTTATTTACATCGTCTATCAAAATATTTTGCATTAAAAACTCAATTTTATAATTTTCAATTTAATGCTCTAGTTTTGAAATATTCTTACACTAAAGACTGCATAAGTTGATCACCTACATGATTTCTTAATAATAACCCATTGCACAGGTTTACTTAGGTCTTTTATTTACGACTGTTGAAATTCTCAAAAAGTTCTTTACACTTCGCCTCACCATTTCTGGTGAGGAAAAGGAAAAATTTAAGCGGCGATGAAAACAGCCCAAGCAGAGGAAATAAGCATTTGAAATTAGAATTAATTAAAATTTCGGAATCATTTCCTTCAGTAATTAATAATTAAGTGATCAGGGAGTCGATTGATTGAAATTATACTTTTGATAAAAAAGTAGGAAAAGCAATACCGTTTAAATTTAAAACAACATTTATTCAAAAGAGTTAGGAAGCCGTATTATCGACTTCTGGAGAACAGAGAGGATTTCATGAGAAATGCGCACGGAATAAAATGTCAGGACAACAAATATGAGAAATAAATTCAAAATTTTCATTAGGAAATGAAAAACAGACCAGGCGAAGAAAAAATAATTGGAAAATAGGTGTGCTTTAAGAACGGAAATGGATTAGGGGAGGTAGAGAGAAGTCACAATTTTTTGAAACATAATTGCTTTCCAAATAAGACCGTATTTCATTCGAAATCTCCGAAGCAGATGAAATGAGAGTGGTGCGCGCCTTTGCGCGCTTTCGTGCGTCCTTAAGATGACTGATTCAAGGTCATTTAATTAAGTAGCGGGTGGGCGGAAAAGGACTGAAATTTTAGGGAACGAATGACAAACGGCGCTTGCTTACGCTGTTTGCTCTGGGGGAAGACGTGGCGGGGCCCGATAAAGAAGGGCTGTCGGGAAAATAATTAACGCAGACGTCGAAATTCGTCGAAACTACAGATTCTTTGTCTCTGCTCCAAGAAAAGGTTAAAGAGAGTGAGCTCCGTTGCTGGGATACCGAAAGATCCAAGAGGAAGTATGAACTGTTGATCACCAAAAGAAACGACAATTACTCGGTCCCCAGCAATGACCGAAACAAGAGAGTTCTAACGGAAGGTCTGCAACGCTAATTATCCCTTAACATCCAAGCTCTTCAAATAATTAAACACGGCCTTCTTAATTAAGGATATTTATTAAAATTGCGAAAAAATACAGGGTACCAGAATCTCTTACACTCCTTATTTAGTAAGATTCATACGCAGAATTCGTACGGAAATATCTATGGAATATATCAATGAAAAGCATCGAGTTTCAATGAAAAAGGAAAATACATCGGGAAACATTATATACTTATGGTAACAAGGTATTAAAGGTTTTTAACCATGATTTCAGGTCAATTTGGAATGACCTATTCTCCCTGCGCGAAATTTTCGAAGAGGTGCAACACAGATACGCGTAAAAATGAAGCTGTACTCGTATGTAGAAGACATTCATATAATCATTCAATAGGTGGCCTACTTGCACGCAGTTTTTTGGCAGTTTTTGAGCCTCCTTTTTCATCGTATTAATTCTTTAAAAATAGTGTACACGGCAAAGGTCATTCATATTTTTTTCATCGGCTCCTCATATATACCATCTCCCATTGTATAATTTACAGGGCGCGGCAACAATCGTAACTTCCTTTTTTGAAAGCGTTTTGCGTTTGCAAAAAGGAGGTAATGTTGACGCACCCCGGATCAAGTTTCTTTTTCCTCTTCTAAGCTGATTCAACTTGCTCCCTAGAATAGTTCGTCACTCTCCTAACAACAATTAGAGATACATTAGATAAAAAAATCTACTATGTTCGAGTATTTCAATTCATTGTTCTTCCAGATTGAATAAATTGGAATTCATCTACAAGCCTCCTCTTCAGCCCAGATACGGGTATATCAAAATCCACTCCTCCTTATGAAGTAGTTTTATTCAACAGATTCGAATCACTTTCCATTAACGTAACATTGGGTGGATATCAGCCTTCTTCTTCTCAATTCTCTAAGATGGATATATTGCATCAAATGAGATTATTTCCAATTCATTTTTATATAAAAGAGTCATATATTTTCTTTTCTTCATAAATTCTACTTTGATCAACGTAATTATTTCACTAAAATCCTTGTTACGGAGGTAGTTTTATCCCAATTTTTGCACAGATTCGCGATTTTTTCCTCTTGGAATTAATTTAGTATGCCCAGCTAACCTCCATTTTAAGTTAGTCATTACAAACTCCAAGAAACTGCGGGAGATGCCGCACCGGTAACTTTTAACGGAGTCATCCGCTAATATAATCATATCATAATCATCATCTTTTTTTATAACATAATCATATCATCAGCAAACATAATCCCGAATGCAAGGATCAAGGCGAATGATTTTTACACTCTGAAATTGTTACATTCATAGTCATTACAAGTTTTGTCATCTCATTAGCCTCTTAATGATTCATTCTCTTTCCATGACTCTCACATTCATTCTCTACCGTAATTAATTAACCGCAATTGCTAGACGTTTGTTGCATTAACTAAAACTTATTTATCATCAAAGCTAATTTAAATATTTTTCCTGCCTAATTTTATTACCTCTCTCAGCTCTTCTAATTATTGTTTCACAATGTACCGTGCATTCTCCATTCTCTAGCTGTGCTTGTGTAGACAAATTCTTTTAGGGTTTGAGAATCTTATTGCTATGGTGCTCTACTTTTTTTACTTTTGCAATCATTTAATTTAATGGTTTCAAAGCCCTGTGGCGAGTTCTCTCTCCAAAGGACAAAGAAAACAAAGTCATCAGGACGATGATCCATTTTCCTTTCCATCAACGCTCTTTTCATTTCTGCAGCACTAAGAACTCCTCTTGCCTTCTAAAGCAAACTGTTTCCGGTCCACCGATACACTCTTAGTTGAAATGGAATTTGAAGGAAATAAATGAAAATAAGAAGCATAGAAATGACACGTGTTTTTAAAACAATCAAAAACCTATTGAACACCTCACGACATGCATAGCACCTACACTAAGATTTATTAATAAAATGAATCTAGTGAATTTCAAATTTATACTAATTTAAAACATACGCGATGACAAAAGTTGACAGCAAATACATCGCTTCATCTTTCAATAGTAATTACAGCTTCGTTAAACTGCATTTTCACTGCGATCTACGTGTGTTTGTCTCCATATGATGAGTTGCTCTTCTCCTCGTCGTTTTTGGAGATATCTGGTGCACACCGTTCACAAAATTGCATTTATAGTTAGATTCAATAAAAATGTTCCGAATGGCTTAATTTAGTAGTTTTAAAGTATTAGCTGTGACTCTGAAAAGTCAAGATAAACCAGGATATATGAAGCGCCGAGCGCAAGACGATTCTTAGAAATCATGAGCGGCACGAGCAAGTTGAGGATTTTAAGCAACGTACCCTCGTGCTTCTTATTAATGCCTTGATATTATGACAGAGAATTAATGAGACCTACGCTATAAAAAATTACCACCTCTTTTAAAACCTCTGTAGGAGGAAAATATGAAAAAAGGGTTCATTTGTAGGAGAAGAGTGGGTACGTTGAAAGTAACCTTTTTCCGGCGATCATGCGACTGGGCATTGGGTACGAGTTTGTCTGCTTGATTAAAATAATAGTTACTCTCGCATTTCAATTGCCTTAAATAGGAGTGAAGTTCCAGAGATAGCTTTCGAAACCCATTGGCTGTGTGCGGTGCATTGAGTGCGAGTGCCTTCACTCCGCTCCGATGAAGAGCCTCGGCACGACGCGATAGAGAAATGTCCAGGCTTATCATTAATACAAAGACCAAGCAAATGTCACTTCACCATGAGTTTGCGCGCGGAATGACTCCTGGAAAATTCGGCCAGATAAAGCGAAACGGCACATTTCCTTCGGTCGTAGCTAAATGCATTCGGACTGCGGGGATGAGATGGTCGGGGGAAATGAATGAGGGGAAGTAGATTTTATTCGCGGCATGATTGGAAGAGCGTGGGAGAACGAGCCACTCGCGCTCTTTCTCTCGAACATTCTCTCCTCCTCCTCTTCTCGTCCCTTCTCGTTTTCCTGCCTACTCTTCAACCCCCCCCCTACTCTTCATCCCCTACTCTTCACCCCCTACTCTTCAGCCCATACTCTTCAGCCCATACTCTTCCCCCCAGCCCTCTCGTCACCCCTTCAAAGGAAAGGGAACCGCGGCCTTTGGGAATATGTGCTGCAGTCCGCACACTCTCCATCCTCGTCATGACGACTGAATGTCTAAGTGACTGAGCACTTGATTACCTCCGGTCCCCCCCGTCGCAGTCACATTTAATTTAATTGACGGCATCCCCGCTTCCCCACCACCATTTATCCTCCCATACTTCAAACAGAAGCGCCGATTCACTTAACCACCTCCGCCCTTCTCGTATTTTCCATCCTCGTTCATGCGCTTAAACCTCCGCTATCAAACTCGCCGCCTCTCCTCCCCGACGTACCCCTCGCTCCTTCCACAATGGCTGTCGCTGAGGGCGGCAGTACCATCAGGCGACCCAGGTCTCTCTGAACCAGGCGCGATGGATAATTTGCCAGCGTCATCGGTTTTCAATCCGAGGAATGTAAGGAGCTGCAATCCGCGACTCTATCTCAATATGCCGCGTTAATCCCATTCCACCACCCATAGCAGTGGACTTCACTCCCGTGTCACAATCGATTCCCTATGAGCTGCCAGTTACCCTCTTTAGGGCGCATGCGATGCCTTAAGGTGAACATAGAAATGGCCGCCTCGGCCGGAATGTGCAAGGACATTGTTTCATAAGAATAGCGTTGTTTTATATGAAATAGATATTAATATTGCAACCATTCATGGTTTTGCTTTTGATACTAATTGTTTTATAAAGAGATAAATTAGTTTAATTGATCCGCTAAACTAATCTAAATCTCGAAAGCTCAGCAGCAGTCATTGTTACATAATTATTAAGTAATCTACCGGTTAAGGTTGGTTTTTGCAAGGACACAACTATTATCTTACCCCACTTATCTCTAACTGTTAGCACAGGTCTTCCCTTCTTACTTCCCGATAGTGATTTAACCTTACTGTAGAGCGCACCGATTTCACCCTTCCTCTGTAAACTTTCCATATCCTTGCAATGCGTCTTCCATAATCCTACTTTGGCTTTATTTGTTACCCATCTCAATTTATTATTTAACTCTTTGTGCTCCCTTTCTACCCAACTCTGTGTTTACATTCTACAGGAAATATTCTCTCATCAATCTTTCTAATCATTTCATCTATGAACTATGGTTTCTTTGTGCTTTTCCCTCGAACAGTTCCTATAGTGTCTTTGGCGGCTTTTGATAACCCTTTTTTACTAATCGTTGAATAGTTGAATAATTGAATAAATATTGGTGTTTTGCTTTGACTTAAATATTTAATTTTCGCTAATTTAATATTTGCCATATTCCATAATTCTATTGTCCCTTTAATTAATAGTATTCAATTTAAAGGCTCAAACAAGAGCATATTATAATAATGAAAGTCTTGTAGCTTTTGGCGGAATTCCATATTAAGTAGAATCTGCACCCTCGGTAGACTCAAAAAATCATATATATTCCAAGTTATATTGGTGTAGATGATTCCTAAACTAAATATTCGCATTGGATACGTGAAATTATAACTTAAAAATAATATTGAACTAACTTTAAATTTTGATCATTAATTTAGAAGGATATAGCATTCGGTTAGATACATGTATACTACATCGTGATGTCACATTAAATGTTACATTCTCACATATGATTCTGATCCGATGTTTCAACTTAAATAATTCTCTTTCACTTGCAAATTTTAACAGCGCGCTCTTTATATGACGAATTTTTTAAACAGCACAAATATTTCCTATCTTTCATCGGATCAACTTCCCCTCGGCAGAGAATCGGAGATGGTTCACGTGATCGGCCCAATGCAATTCCACGACCACGAACAGACCACTCTGGCAGAGATTCCTCGCCCACCGGCTAAATGGTCGCGATGAGGGGGGCTTGGAAATCTCACTCCTGGACGCCGAAGAGAATTCCTTCCTCCAGAGCACCCCTGCCATACCCCCGAGCAGAACCCTCTCCGCTTCGACTTGGCGTTTATTATTGGTCCTTCCACCCCCACACGCTCCCCTCCCGCTGTCCCCCGGACCCTCTCTTCATTTGAAGGGAAGGGAAGGAGAGGCGTGGCAAGAGGAATGGGGAGGCATTGCTGACACTCTTCCCTCCCCCACCCCCCTCACCAACGTCCCGCATCACGCGCCTCTCTCCCTAACTCGCTACATCTTTGCTTCTGACTCCTTTGCATGCCAATCCTCCCATAACCTCGTGCCCCTCCCCATCTCCCCCTTCCTCCCCCCGAATACCCCTCCCTCTATCAAAATGGACTCTCCCTCCCAGCGAATAGTAAAGAGGAAACTAACTGGAAGTCCAATTTGAAATTCATGGACGGAGACGAGAGAGGGAGGGAGAGGAACTGAAACTTTTTCCCACTTCTGTCCAGTCCATCCGCCCTTCTTCTCTTCCCCTACCTCCCCGGCCTCCTGTCCTTCCCACTACTATTCCTTCCCTTCCACATACACTTCGTTTTATTTTTTTAGCCCAATAAAATGCCATCAAATCTCTCCTCAAGGGGGCTAAACTACTGAGAGTGAACTGCAAGCGAAAATGTGCTCTTTGGAAATGTTATAGCTACACTAGTTACTGAAGATTGAAGCCTGGATAACTTGAGCTTGACTTAAGAGCCAAGTTAATTTAAGATGTGCTACTATTTGCGGTGGAGAATTTTCTTTGACGTAAAAGACCTCACAATCCGTCTTAAGGATATTTCAGAGAGCAAACGATATCTTTAATGTAGTCGTCGTTAATCAAGCTTGTGAGGGAAATCCAAAGGGAAAATCTGATATTCAAAATCCGGGAATCTAAAATAGTTCAACCATGAGTGTGTGTTAACATAATTAAAATTATCATACACGGCAATGGGATTTATAATAAAAATAGATCCATCCATCCTAATGGCTAATATAAGTGAAGAGAAATAAATGTTCAATGACAGATTGGTTATCATGAGTACATAAAAATGCTTTGAATGTATGCATATAATTGTTTAAGGTAAGTTTTGATTCCACTCTAAAATGCTGAAGAGCTTGATAGTTCTTTTAATCGTAGGATTGACATCTTGAATGAGATAAAATTAATCAAAAGCTAATTGGTAAAACTTTCTACAAAGAATGTGAAATCAAAATACATTGCCAACTTATGTGCTTTCAGTAATTTGATGGCAAGAATCGAACTTAAATTTACCCTTAACTATTAATTTAACTTCTATTCTTGGATAAATACACCGACGTCGATTCGTAGGTCACGTCATGAGATATCATTATTTCCCCTTCTTTGCTCAGCTTTGTTCCCCACACCCTCATCCGAAGACGCATAATATCATTCCCCCTCGCCCATCCACACTTATTCAAAATAAAACCCCACCTCTGTCTACAAACGAACCCCGACCCACCCTCTCTTTCTTCTTCCCCCTTAAGTATTTCCCATCCCTGCCGTTGGATGGCTCCCTTCTCCGCCCACTTCAAACTCCACCGTGTACATAGCCGCGACATCCCCTCCTCTCTTAACCCCCTTCACTTCCAGCTCACTCCCCAAAGCAAACTCCTCCCCCAACCGCTCCTTCTCTCAACACCCTTCCCTCCCTTCTTCCCCGCTTTGCAGTTTGCCCTCAACCCACCGCCGTTCCACATAACCCGCTGAAATAAGAAAAATAGAAGCGTCCGCTCAGCCAACAGTTCTCGCTCCCCTCTCGATATCACTCTTTTTCCCGCTAGCACGGATCACAGGGCGGACGACTGTGTGCGTGGAGAGAGGGTTTGTTCGGTGTGGGGGAGGAGGAGATGGAGGGTGGTTCTGGACCATGTGGGGGTTGGGAAAGTCGGGAGAAGGGGGACGCCAATCGACGACTTTGGATGCTCCGATTTATTTGGTTTATGAGGTACGTTGGTTAAGTTTTTAATAGCGGTAGATTTTTCCATGGAAAGAATAGAAAGTAATTGAGTTTAAAATAACTATTTTAGACTGGATGCTGGATGGAATTCAATGCCTATGGATCAAATAATCCATCATACAAATTTTTAACTCTCGATGCAACGGAAAAATATCAATATCGTAATATAAACACACTTAAAGACGTCCATTCCATGGTTTTCATGCCACCCAGGTGATGAATGGATAAACGTTGTTTTCTATTCATATTCTAGAAACTTCGGGAAATGCCGCGTCGGTAACTTTTAACGGAGTCATCCGCCAACGTGCATTCAAATGCGACAGTTACAAAGTATTCCAATCATTTGCCATGAGCTAGTTAAGCGGGACGCATAGATACCTTCATTGGCAGAAGCACTCGGTCGGATAAAGAAGGATTCGGGTTCGAATCCTGGCCATGAATGAATTTTACTCTTTGAAATTTTTGTAAGGTTATTTTCCTTCATTAATTATGGAATGAAGTAGTGTATGACGGTGCAATGTCAATCTATACACTAATAGCAAAGGGATGGACACTTTTCAAGTTTTTAACTTACTGGCCAATAAAGTTTGGTGAGCATACTATATTAGTTTGCGAAACAAATATCACAATAATCCCCATTTCAATCGCAAACTTTCGTGATGAAAGCGCTAAAATATACATTAAAATAGAATGTTTAATTCCTTTTATAGCCAATTACCCAAGTCCGGGGAAAAACCCCCGTGATTACAGATCCTTGAATTTCGCTAAAGATTTCAATCACCAATGTTCACTCACATTATTTGCCAATTTGTGACCCAGTTTTTCGAGACGCAAATTGATAGGTAACGTTCACCGTGGAAGGATCGAGGGCAGAGACGGTTCTTATGACGCTACCCTCAAAAGGAACTAATCGTATACGTTTCGTTGGGTTGACCTAATGAAAAAATATTGTATAAGAAGAGTGGAAATTTAAGGAACTACGAGGGAAAATAGCCATTTCGTGCAGTTTAAACGCGAGATGCCCACGACGAAGGAAATAGAGCGTAGTAGTACACAAGTACTGTATAGCAGACGTGGTGAACGAAAAATTGAACGAAAGTATAAAAAACGTCATGCAACCAAACAGATGGCTGGTTCTATAGGCTAGGGTACAATTCTCACCTAATACGAGCCTAATTCTCACCTAATTCTAGCTAATTCTCACCTCGTATATAGCTACAGCGCTTAAAAATTCACACGCTACTAGTGTATGAGACCAACTTCATCACTTGGGGCACCTGCGGGTTACAAAGAATCTGGTATTACACACACTTTGGATGAAACTGAGAGAATAGGTGTAACTTAGTCATCTAGTCAATACAACATTCTACCCATTGAGTCACTTTGCGCAGTTAGAAAGTGTAAATTAAGCGTTTTGATAACAAGTTAGCGGCTTAATTCTGCAAGAAGGCAGAAAGTAGGGGTGGGGAAGATTTCGAATAGATGTGGTTGATTGAAGTCCGTAATTATGAAGGGAGAGCGGAACTAAGGAAACTATTGCTTATATACTAACTTGGGCGGAACTAAGGAAAGAGGCGGGAAATACAAATTTTATAGAGAGGAATGATCACAAAGTCGAGGTAAAATGCCGGGCAGATAGAACGAATAAAAAAATTGCGTTTCTTAATAAAACAATTGTTTATTGGAACAATTTACCTTCAAAACTATTCGAGCCCTTCCCTAACAGGGTAAATACTTTTAAGAAAATATGTAAACAATTTACGTATGCAATAATTTGATTTATATGTTGTGTGAAATTGTATGTAACAGTTTAGCTATGATTTTTTTTCTTGTTGGTTGGGGAACTGATGTTAATGAGATGGGGATTTTCTTTTTTTTGTGTTAGAGATTGGTGTTTGGCAGTGCATTATTTTCTGACAGAGTTTATTTCTTATCTTTTTTGATATTGATTGGATTTGTGATGTCCTGTTAATTTTCCAAGGAAAGTTTTTTTGTAATACTTGGGATTTGTGTGTCACCTGACGTTGTCTATCTGCACATGTAAGGTTTAATAATAATAATAAATAATAATATAATAATTGAAGGGATTGGCGGTAAAGGGTTAAGCGGTAAAAAGGAATGGAGTATAGCGTGTAGGACGGCATGGCAGCAGGTAGAAAGCACGCGTATTTAGACTTAGGTCTTGATACGCGTACTTTCTACTTAGGAGAAGGAAAATAATACTGGAATAATAAAAAAAATTGTACACCATATGAAGTGGGAAATAGTTGCCAGGGACAAGCGTAGTTTTTTAGTCAAAAATTTGGTGGTTTTTCTCTCTTCTTGTGAATTTCTTTCAAAAGTTGAGATCATCCGTGACAGTGAAAATTCTAAGGTATTGAGGCATGTATTTATATATTATTACAATTAATTGCATATAATATAATTCCATTGTGTTGTTTTAAGCATAAAAGAAAGCTTCCAGATATGATTTCATGCTAGTTTCCCCATCTATATATCTTTCCCCCAATAAGAGTGTTCTACCTAGAAAAAAGATGGCTTTCGGCAAAGTTTGACCCAAGACGATACCAATTGTGAGAAGGGCAAAAACCTCCTGAAAGTCCAGAGTTTCATCACCTAAACCACGAAGGGTGTGCTCCTACCTTTGCCCTTGAGATGAGCCCAGCTCACAATTTCAAAAAAAAGGTCAAAAAATAGTGTGGTACAAGCTCACTATATAAAGCGTCAAATCGTAAAAACTTCCTCAAAAGATAAAAAAGCACAATGAAATTACTCAAAAGATTCTCCTTCAGGCATTCTCCTTTTAGGATATCAAAAAAACTAAACCTTTGAAAACTTCCTTTGACCGCCATACCTACACTTGATGTCCCTTATCGCGGTCATACGGAAGATACTCGCCCTACGTTTGGTCACGTTTACAGACACACTGTTATTTAAGAAACATATTCTCTCCTTAATTTGGAAGACAGAGGAGGCGAAGGAAAATGGAAGATTTTTCTGGGACGAAATTCGCTTGAGAAAATCCAATCACGATTGGCTCTTTTTCACCCAGTGCTTCATTTTATTCTGAGGTTTCTTGGATAATCCTACTTTCAATTAATGACCTCATGGAAATTCTTCCGGCCTAAAAAGTAGTTCACGATTTTTCCGCAGAGATTTCTCTCCCTGGTGACCTCTTTTCTTAACTTGCTCCGATTGGGAAAAGTTGGGAAGGGACAGCTCTCCCTTAAAAGGCAGAAGTCTATCGGATTGCCACACTATTCCCCGAAAGAAAATGGTCAACCATAGGACGTACAAATACTTTCGAAAAGAACAAATGATTGAAGGTACTTGCAAGTGCAATATACCGCATATCTGAATACGTGATCTGAATGCACTTAAAACGGAAAGAGAAAAAGGAGTTATTACCATATATTCGTCATTTCCATAATTTTAACCACATCACTCGTAATAGCCGTATAACCCTTGATTTATTTCTGCGTATGAAGAGTAGGGAAGAAAGGATATTTACAATTCAATTTTCCTAGTTTATTCGAGGAATGTATCGTGTTTATTGTTATTATAGAATGCAATACACATTGTATTGCACTGTGTGTACAAATTGAGGTTTTCTGCATATGCTTACCCCTTTCACGTCCACGGATACATTTCTGATACGAAATTAGTTTGGTATCTTTTTATAGTTTGTTTACGATTTACTTGCTCGTTAACTATAAGCTTGTTGCTACATTGATGATTAAATTTATTTACACAGATTACATCATTGTACATGTATTACATTTCTTACTATTTATTTCTACACTAATTGATTATTAAGTATTGTTTTTCCTTATTGCTTAATGTATTGCTTATTATAATTATTTTAATATATAAACCGTGTGGTTATAGTTATAGCATATAAAGTCTTAACAGTAGCTAAATTCTTATTAGTGCATTCAATGTGGATATCGTTTGTTAAAACAGTTTCCCTTCTTTACACTCCTCTCAGTACAATTGTTTTAACTTCGTCTTAAACACTTTAACCTGAGGCCTTCCTTTTTCCTGGTTAATCTTATTCCTGTAACTAATATCTTAGTCTTTAGGACTCTCTTCTCCTTTTTGACACTCTTAGATACCTTAAATCAATTCATTTAGTTCATCATTCATATTGTTTTTTAAGGAAAATTTATCAATTCTGTTTGTGATTCTGCCCGATACCACAACTCTTCAGCGTAGTCTTTTTTATTATTTCCTATCTTGGCAAGATATGCCCTGCAGTCTCCATGTTCGGTTATTACTTGGCACACTTTACTTGCAGACTTCAGCCTTACACTTGTCCTTGTTTTTATATCTGGGAATATCCCATGTGTGTTTATGCCTTTTTCGGGTTATGTCCAGTGCACACTTGTTAGAGTCGATAGATAATAAAAATGTATATATGCCAACAAACCGCTGTGCAAAGAATCGTGGAATATAAGGAGGTCTTTGATAACATCAATTGGCATGCGATGTTCAAACTGTTTGAAACACTTAGAATGGATCGCAACGGCACAAGTATAATGTAACAACCAAAAAAATCAATTTGAAACAAGGCAAGTGAAAGATGAAAGAAAAGGACCTAAATTAAATAAGGGGTTAGACAATGATGCAATTCCTTATGGAAGAATTTCTACGGAAAACAAATACAGAATACCTCGAGATGTCAAAAGGCATTTATGATGAAAGGAAACTCCAATACTCAAAGAAAATAGGAATGCAAACAAGTAAAGAAAATATTCGTGCGGGGTGTTACACTGCATGGATCAGCCATTGCCCAAAAGATAGGAAAAGCAGATGGAAACAGATGACTCTGAAACTTGTTGCTGGAAGCAATTGCTTAAAGCTCCACAGGCAGGTGAAATGAAGAGATAAACAGAAGAGCAGAGGGGAAAATACCATGTGGATTATCTCAAGGAAAGGAAGATCCAGCTGTATTGGAGACATCTTGAAATAAAATTAAAAATGAAAAATATTATAGAAGAAAGAATAGTTTCAAAGACCCGACTGGGTATAGAGTGAGAGAATTAAATCGGCCAAATAATGAGAAATGAGGGACAGAAGAGCAAATAGGACGAAAGGTATGGGATAAGGTGGAATAATGAACTTTAGTCAGGCTACCCTCAGATTGAACAACTGATGATGATGTTAGAGTTTCACTCAGGAAAAAGAGAAGATACCCTTTTAAAAGAATTACCAGAGAGGTAAAAAATTGTTGGAATTGTAAGAAAAAGAGGATAAGGTTACGTTACAGCAGTACTTTTCTTCTCGTTTGAGGGCCAGCAAAGTTCTTCGAACATCCCTGTTCATAAGATGCTGTTGCTATTGTTAATATACTTGTTTCGGAAAATTAAAATTTTTTATTAATTTCATAGCGAATAAAATGAATTTATTATAGAATGTTAAATTAAAATTAAAAACCTGAGTTTTTAGTCTCTGATCATATATTACTGAGAATCACTTCATATCTTGGCGCGGGGCAGAAACATCCAGGAAGCTATCCATGCAATTAATTCAAGTTAAAAACTGCTGGAAAATTTCCGCTTCATCGATAAATATAATTCTGTTTTATTAATGTATCAATGCCAAGAAAAAAATCAGCGTGATGCCAAGAGTATGAATATTCTACATTTTTATGATTAGGATGAAACATTTACAAAATTATAATTCCAAGTGATTTTGAACAATAAAGTTCAACAACTTGTATATCAACTAGTGCTGTATCCATATGATACAGCAAACTCGACAGGTCCGCTGTTAAACCTATTCATTACAATAGAAAAATAAATGAGACATGACCAAAGCAATGGGAAAATATGCTGGTTGAGACATGGAAACCAACAGCTAGGAATTTTGTTAATCATTGACTAGAATAAGTAAGGTAAGATAATCAGTGGTGAGATAACCGGATAATGCGTGCACGCAGTCAAGGAAATATTTTTGCATTTGTCATCTGCTCGGTTCCGCCTTCCTCACCTCTCCTGTGTTCGCCTTTATATGTGTTCCTATCCCTTTTCCTAATGCCTATTTCCATGGGTATACGCATATATCTCGTATTTTATTTTTGTGCTTAGAGTTGTAGACGAAAACGAGGAAGGGGAAAGTGAAGTGAGGTGATACGCTGGGATGAGGCTAGACAGTGTCACAATGGAAAGGAAGGGATTTCTTCGCATTGCCGAGGAAATCAAGATTCCGTAAATGCTTTCGCGTAAGTAACCCCCACCACCGAGAGAGGGAGCGCTGGAGGGAATAAGTAGAGCGAAAATTAACTTACCCTCAGGGGAAGGCGAGCAGGGGAGTGAGCAAGAGCAGGGTCGGTGTAACAATAGGCGGACACTAATACAGTCGAGAATGCAAATGACCAAGCATTTCGTTTGCATGCGAGCCATTTCACCCTTGGAGGTGGGTGGGGGGGAGGGGGATGTGAGCATCAGGAGAGGGTGGAGGAGGATGTCGGGAGAGATTCCGTGCGGGAGGGCGGGGGAGACATGTTTAAGGAATTGCCAATCGATTCTCCTTGCTCGCTTCCCGCGCACGACGATCAGTGGGTTCGGGGCGGCAGAAGCGGTGCGAGGGGCGGGATGGCCCCTCGATAACCGACGACGCCCCCTCGCGGAGTGGCTTGGACGGCCTCCAAAGTTGAGAACAAGTCTTCCGACCCCGTGACTGGATACAGCGCTGTGGATCGCATCCAAGAAGAGTGAGGACAATATAATGAATGGATGGATGAATGCCACAAGGCAAGTGTCTGCGTGGGTATGGGAGAGGGGGTGCAGGATTAAATGCATCCCCTGGAGGGAGCGGATGGGCATTTGTGGCTTGCAAAAGAAGGCATTTGGCTCCTGATTGGAGGTGCGCACCTTCCGATCAACTTATATGGGGAAATGCATGAAGACTTCCAACGGATAATTCGAACCGTTTCACAATTTGATCTATTAATGAAATTGCTTACTGGCACGAATTGGCCGCATATTTTCATTGTAATGGTTCCGTGTTTAATAAAATTTTAATGATGACTATATTCAACCTTTTTATTTGCGTTTATGTCGTTTATAAGGGATTACTTAATTGAAAATTACGCCATTAATTTAGCTGAAAAGTTTTAGATAGAAAAAAACCGACGTAAAAGTTCTACAAGATGTAGGTGCAGAAAGGGTGTATTCATTAGAAATATGTCAGGAACTCCTTGAAAATATTATCAATAAAAAGACAAATTTGGGAGCAAATCTAAAATAAAAACTCAATGATGAAGAAAACAAATTGAATATATCTTACAAATAACACCTGTAAGGCGCATCACGTGTATCACATACGGAAGAAATAATACACGTATTGGTTAGCGAAATCTAAGTGGAAGAATAAATCACAAAAGAGGATCATACAAGGAAAATCGGACGTTGAGTACTTCTGTAAATGTTATTAATTATAATTTAAATGAAAATTAAGTCTCTTATGTAATCTTATAGCCTCAAGTGAAAATGTAAACCAGATTTATTTGGAAGTGTTTCATCCCTTAACACATTTGCCTGACATACTGCAAGGAGACGTTAACATCATAACAAAACACATTAAATGTAAATCTCATGCGTATGATTGAAAAATATCTACATTAAAAGTGGGGAGAAATCATCTAATAGCGTGCCACAAAATATTTTGCCGCGTAGTTTTACCTGCAAACAAAGTAAGAAAGAAGAGTACAGAAGAGAATCATGATCATATGGAGGCATCCAGGGGAAAAAATGTTGATGACATTGATGATAGAGATGTCAGCAGAAAGGGATGACGAAAGGATTATTATTTAAGTTAGGGCACAAAGACATTCATCACGATGGAGTGAAATTTCAACCTGTGTACCGAACATAGGAAAAAGGGGGCACTTTCTCCCGTGGCACATACTGGTATTAGGTCAAGGTGGTGACCCTGAGATTCCTTCACCCTATATGAATTGTTTTTGTTGATGTTATTGATTCATATTATGGTTTTGTATAGAAATATAATTCTCTTGGATATGACCCAGCTTAAAAATACTATTTTTACCACAATTTGAAGCATACACCGTTCTTAAAACGAAAATGTATGGCTTTGGAGGTAAAAAATAAAATATTACTAAAAAAGAAAAGTATCCGTTTCCAGTATTCGAGGTCAATTCATAAATTTCCCGAACTATTTTTTTTTAAATTCTTCACTAGCAATTTATGGGGTATGGTCTCCTTCAAAGTAGTCTCCTCCCCAACGTCTGTGCACACTTATTTCAACGTTGTTTCCACGTTTTGAAACAGTTTTGGAACGCTTCTTCCGGAACGCTCGTCGTCTTCCCATGATTACCCCCCATTCTTGAACCGGATGAACCACTCGTAGGACGCAGTACATTTCATAGCCTAGGTAATCAACTTAAAAAGTTACCGTGAAGGGTTTGCAAAGCTTCACACAGAATTTCACGGAGCAACATTGATCCTTCAAAGAACTCATTTCCGCGGACCCTATTTTTTGCCGCACTCCACGAATACCTCTTCACATAAACGGCCGTAACTAATCACCCAATCAAGATATCAACAAAGTGGTTAAAGCTGGTTGTTTGAAAAGTTTTTGCAGATGCAACGCATTCAAGTGAAATAAAAAACATAACCAGCTGGAGGCGCGCTATTCAAAAAGTTTTGGAACCTTTTGAACAGACCTCATAGGTTAAAAAAATGTCTGAATGTGATTCTGCACACTTCATCGAAAATGGGATCAGAATGGTACTGTGGTTAATGTACAGGCTTCCCACCGAGAGGGCCCGGATTCGAATTCCGGAGGCTGCAGATGTTTTTCATTGGTATCCCGATCCCTACTTGAGGCGCTTTGTGGATGTCCATCGGATGTAAAGTTACGCTGCGGACATTTCAGACAAAGCAAAGATGAAAATCTTCAAGAAAAAAACAAAAGCGAAAAGATGGAAAAAGTACCCAAACAATTTTCAAGACGGAGCAAGTGAATCGAGGTGTACAAAAATAGTAATATCTGGAAAGTAAAAAGAGAATAATATTGTACAACTATATCGAGTGTAAAGAGTGAAACATTTGAATAAATCAATTTTTTACGTCTTAGTACGATTTTCCTCAAGAAAGGAGAACGTTAGGTTGTTTTAAAAAAGACGGTAAATAATGGTGGTGATGAGAATGTTACAACGTAGGATGAGAAAATAACAAAGAATAATGTTTTTTAGTCCTTCACCAGATCCACATTTCAGTGCCTCGTCAACGGCCTCTCCCCTCTCACCAGCTAACGGCTCCATTGAAGGAAGAGTTTTAAATGGAGATTTTATTTTAATGCACATATTTACATAACAATTTGTTAGAAGAATTTTCTTACCTTTTAGTACTAAATTACCACTGAATAAATTATATTCGCACATCATGCGTAAGGAATAATAAAATATATATGTAATTGGAAAGAGAGCAATTGAAATTTTGCAATCCCTTGAAGATGTTCTGGAAAAACCCATTTAAAATGCCACTCAAATGGTCCGAGAAAAAATATGCCTCAATAAAACATCGTATGGAAAAGGAAGCAGTTTGTCTATGGTCTTTAAGTAAAGTCCCAGAATCTAAATAGTATCGCAAGAAATTACAGATTTCGACGAGTCTTGAAAACACAAAAATTGGATCTGTATTAGCGACCACCGATTGCAATACCGCGGAATAGCCAAAACAACTTTTGATGCTTCATGAAGTCTTTTCTATGGTCCCTAACGGCATTGACACCTCAAACATGGGAGAGTACGGTACACACCCTCGTGGATAAACGAAGCGATAGAAGAGCTTGGCTGTTAAGACCCTCACTTTACGGATACTCACACGTTTTCCGCCCGCATTCATTTAAATATGCACGTTTTTGGTGTTTTTTAGTGAATGCTTTTTTCCCTATTTCTTTCCTCTTCCTTATTTTCCCATATCCTAATACATGGTACCAAACTGAAGTTCAAGCACTTATTAAAAATAATCTGATATTGCTATTCAATATGGAACTGAAGCGTTTAAACTTACGGAAATAATATCAGTACGCGTAACCTTAATGGCGATATATAAAGAAATATATAGAAATGTTTTTTTTATATATCGCCATTAAGGTTACGCGTACTGATATTATTTATATATATATATATATAGATACGATAAAATATCTACTATTTACAATCAGTAAAGATTTAAATTGGGGCACTCACATACGCATAATCTGCGGGAAGGCAAAGAAAAAATTGGGATTTATTAGACGCATAAGTAACTACGAGGTCAAGGAACGTTTTTACCACTATCTTGTAACGCCTCATTTGGAGCATGCGTGTTTCTGCCTGCATGTTATTCTTTTTATTTAACATACCTATATTGTAACAGTTCTAAAGCATGATTTGAATATACGTATCCCTTTTTGAAGTGTTGCATGTATGTACTTTCTTCGGTGTGATTAAAATTTTTTCGAGTGCATGGTCGGACTGATGTATGTGTGTGTGGAGATGGCATGATTGCGATTGTGCTTGTATGGCTGGTGACCCAGCACCACCTGCCACATTCCCTCGAGGCCGCATGCGGGGTGTTATGTAGATGTAGATGGATCTCATTCTAGCATTGTACAAAACGTCAATTTCCGTGGAAGTGGAGTTTACATTGAAACAATACTTTCAGTTTAAGTACGCTTAGATAAAAAATTAAAATAAAATATAACGTTAATGAATAAAAACCACACTAAAGGAAAACTTGTACAAGTGTAGCATACCATATGTCGAGTTATTTGATCCGGATATTTTTACATATGATATTAAAGATGAACACCGCTAATATCTCATCATTCGTCTTCATCAATCCTCCATTTAATTCAGTTTCAGCTTTGACTCAGAGGTCACATTAAATTATCAATATTGCATAACATGTCACCTGAAGCACTCTTAGGTATAATTAGTAACCTCTATACCTAAGTATTAGAAACCTGTTAGTTCTAGCACAACTGTTAAGGTATCTCAGTTTTGAAGCAAATCAGTTCATAAAATGAAAAATGTACAAATCACCAATTAAATCACTCGCGAAAAACAAATGTATGAGTGATATTTCTTCCCCGGAAAACAAATTTCAAATGCAGTGCCATGTTTTTTTATGGTTTATCTACATTGTATATGATCTTTGAAAACATCTGGCTAGTCAAATAGTTTATGGTTTGCGAAGTTAATTACATTGCAAATGGAATACGCGTAAATGTGTACACATAATACAAAAAATATGGGCACTTACAACGAACACCAAAGGATCTGGAACGAAACAAAAAAATCTCCGAAATATACAGAAACAAAAAAAGTAAGATTGAAGATCCGAACGGAGTGATTGCTATTCGGCGAAATTCGGCGACTACACCTTCCAAACCTATAGTTAGTGCAGTAGGTGCCTGCGCTATAGCGTACGGCTTCTGTCCACGCGGTGCTCTGATGAAAACGGGCTCTTCACTCCGAAAGATAAGTATGAGGGGGCCTAACTGAACTTCTTCAGCGTTCCAAATCTTGGCCAAATATTTTAGAACAGCCATCTCTATTCCATTTATCTCCTGTGTGGAGAGCGCCTCAGTTTAATATTAAGGAGAGTACGCTTATGCAACATTTTCCTCGAGGTCAAGGCAGTTCCTGCGAAGGGGTCCCCCAATCCTGAGACAATCTGTGCCCTCTTGCTGTAAATCCCCTTTGGTCGGGATGCGCCAATTTTGGCGACCACGGCGGAATCCCGTGCGTCCCCGAGAATCCTCGAGGATACCACGGAGTCATAATCCCGCCCGCCTGCACCTTAAACCCTCCTCCGAATCCTTCTTGCCCTCGCGCTTCTCCCTTCGGATCCTCGCCAAATTACAAAGAGAGGAAGCCTCCAAGCCTCAAACCAAACGAATGCCAAGTTGAAGAAATACCATCGATTAATTAACTTTTTCGTCGTTGAGGCTTGGTCGACTGGAGTATTTTTATGGCGATAGGAAAAAAAGTATACTAATGTGTCGTGAGAACACCAAGCGATGAAAATTGCTAATTCATTACATTTAATGACGCACATTTAATCACATACCGCGCAGTTTTTTTATCACATCAAGACGTCTGATTCTTGTTTATCCCATTTGTTCAGTAGTCAGCAGTGCTCTCCAGTGAAGGAATACCGATACATAGAAGTAAATCTGTACACAACCTGCTTTTCAATGCTTTTTGTTGCGATTAAAACACTCTAAAATCTTTTAAAATACTTTGATTGATTTCAAAATTTGCCACACTACATATATAATGACAGAACGAACATTTTTGAAAAGATATATTTTTACAATAAAAGCGGAGAGTAAACAATGAGTTAAATTTCACCAATTACGATTTCCCCTACTCGGAGGCTTTTCTTGCCTTTTTCCTCCGTAATAACCCAAAATAATTTCCAAACGAGTGAAAAGTTGAATAAAAACAACACGTGCTAATTGATCTACACTCGGTGCGGTGTAAAAACAGAAACTGACGACATATACGACTTTCAGTATCACCTACCGCTATCATGTACATCATATAAAAATCATTGCTCTTCCACTGAGAAAATGGTGATGCATAGCAGGGGTTGTTCATAGATTTCTCTATGGGGAAAGCAGGGAATAACTATTATTTTGGCTCACAGCCTCTCTGTAGGTAGCAAAAATATCTCATTCTCTCATATTTATGGTATTTAAAATTTGCGTCGTTGCTTGAAAAATGTTCTCTTCCGGGTCAAAAGACCTATGCCTTTAATAAGTATTTTAAAATCCAATCTTTCACTGATTTTAGACATGAGAGTACAACTGTATCCAAATGATTGTATTTAACTGTTGTCAAATATATGCGGCATCCTCAATTGTAGTTTAACAGGAGCAGTGAAATTTCATAATATACAATGGAGTTCATCAATCGCTTAAAATTCTAGTTGGTGTACTTAGGTAGAAATTAAACATATATTAACTTAAGTATATGTGTCGACTACCTTATTTTTTACAATTTTTCTATAAAATTTATATTTCAAGACAATTCTTATCTAAATAATACTCCGAATATTTGTTCATGTATAATTTTGTATGAAATATTTTAGTAATAAAGTAAGTATACCTATGACTCTTGCAGCCAATCGCCTGGCCTCTCATGTATGCAGAGCAAGCGTTATTAAGAAAACAAAACATTCCATTAAATCCATATAAAAAATTAATTTATTGTTGTTGATATTGCAAAATTAAGTACTAATACACTGTGATATCCTTAAAACATTAAAATTTCTTTTTTCAAATTGGCAATATCGATGCCGACAGCAGAGAAAATTGGAAATATCGATATCTGCAACAGAAGAGAGTATTTTCATGAAACTCAAAAGACTTTTTAGATAAATATTTTTAATTTAATGTGTCGCTGAAATGTTCCAAACATTTTTTTGAAATATTTGAGTACACAATTTTTGTGGAAAAAAACACCGTGATAGACATTATTTGCCAGCGGATTGCTAAAGGGATGCTTACAATGAAAGCAGAATGTAACTGACAATTTGTAATTGTTTTTTTATGTTTCTTAAAATATTTCCTTGTCCTGAGTTTTGTAACACTCTAGAATGAATCCATATGTAAAGCGCTCCCTCTGATGAGTGAGGTTTTCATTAAATATACGTCGCTATGAGTTTCAACTCCCTCTGGCCGGCGTCATTGCCAAATGGTCTCTCTAAACTATCTCGTACATGAAAATCTCACGCGTCTGCGCGCCACTTTGAGGAGACGAAGTGGACGTGAAATCCCAGATTCTCACGCGGGGATTCAATCCCGGTCCTGGGGACAAGGGGGGAGGGGAGAGCTCCCCATCATTCGTATCCTCCCGCTCGCGAGGCGGCACCGAAATGGAGCCGGGGGAGCGGAGGCGGCGAAGTGATCTCGCGGATGAATGCACGACCCGACTCTCCGTAGATGAGGAGGAGGCGGAGGATTGCAGAGTTTATTCTCCCCTACCTCCCCGGCCCTCCCAACCCTAGCGGAGGGAGCGGCGGCAGTCACTTGAGCGTCATCCCGCCGCTACTAATCCCGCATCTCGTGGCGAGGAGACTCCCTAAACCGCCCGCGATTCAAATTTAATACTCGAGATTACCCGCCCGCCCCCGCAGCGTCGAATTAACGGCCATTGGACTGCCGGCCTTGGATACAGATAGGGTGGGGGAGGAGGGCCAAGACAGCCGGACTCTTCCCCGACTCCCGAATTCCGAAAACCCTCGCTCCCGGCTGGAAATCCTTCGCACATCGCACGGCCACGTACAAACATTCACAAATCTTTCTCGCACATCCATGGCAAATGTATAGGATTTTTTTGCATCACCGGAAAAATGTGTTGCAAAGTAATTGGCAACTACATGGCGCATTGTCGTAACAAGTTTCCGGTTATAAATGAATGCTTACAATGAAAAACAAGAAACCACTGGAATTTGAAATGTAATTTTAAAATTTACCTGAAAGACGCGAGAAGTTCATGGACGGGAATTGGAAAAGATCTTAATGTGCGGTTAAGTATGCCAAATATTCGCATTGATAACAAGCATCTAGAGGCATTTTTGAGTTCATTAAAGGATCAATGATTGAAACGCAGGAGGAAATTACAATCGGGGTGAAACTTAAGAAGAAAAAGTAGAAGTGAGGGAATTAGAATGAGAATCATAATGCACTGAGGACGATATAACAATGGGAGGGAATCAACAGGACTCTTGCATAAAATACAATAAAATTATTGGTAAAGATAAGAGCAATTATAAGAAGTTTTAAGGCATGGTTCACAGGAGGAGGAGGAGGAAGGAAATTGGTTCGATAGGGAGATGAAAACATGTATATTATTGGAGGATGGAAGGAAATTGACGGTGGAGAGGTTTGTTGAGCAGTATGAAATGGAGGGGGGAGATATTGAGTGGAGGACGGTTGGCATAGGGGAAAATATGAGGAGGATAAACAGGGTGAGAGGGATGAAGACACTTGGCAAATGGTTAGAATATAAGAGGCGCGTTAAGATGAATCAATGAAGAAGAAACATGTCGAATAATTTAAATAGTCTGACGACTGCTTGCGGTTTCTTGCATGAACCTTCAAAATATTTCTGTGATAGATCATTATTAATGGCTGATCATTATTAAATTATCATTTCACCCTAGATAGCAAAAGCCTTTCCCAATAAATATGAATTGAGAATTCATAAAATATGTTTTTATACAAAAACGGGTAATCCATGTTCTTATAAGTAATTTGAAATTGAATGTGTCAGTTGATTTTACACGGGCTTAGTGTTGGGCGTACTCTACCATCACCAACCAAGCCGACCATCGGGTTCGATTTTTTATAGTGGCTTGAACCAGAGTTACCTACATTAAAACTTATTCAAGGAAGAAATGCGTGGTTTATACGATGAATTAGCAGAAAGGGTGGGCAAGTTGTAGTTGGTAGGCAAGAGCAAAGGTCATAAATTGGGATATATAATGTTGAGTTCAGCGCTTTTTGTTAGTTAAGATCCAGTTTCGCCTCTCAGATCCCAAAAATGATGGAACAAATTAACATCTGCGTTAAAACAACATATAAACCACGTAGAATTAATAAAATTGGTGCCTCGAAATTCATAAAAGATAGTAATGTGAGGAAATGCAATACTTGTGTCTCTGTTAACCATGAATCCTCACGAAACAGTTTGTGAGCGCACATAAAACCGTAAAACAAAAAGTGATTGACCAAATAAGAAATATAACATTAAATTGCCGTAGCATTAGAGAAAAAACAGATATTGAACATTGTTTTGTTAGTACAAAGGCAGACATATTAGTTGGAACGGAGAGTTGGCTCACGGGAGATAAGCAAACGATGAAGTTTTTCATTGTTCTCAATTTCCCGAATGAGGCTTTTTTCACTCTGATCCCATACGCTACATACATATTCTAAATCAGGCCTTACAAGAGCGTAACAACGTTCCTTGAGCTTGGAGCCACTTCTGCTGGAAATGTGTCTAATAAATCCCAATTTTTTATATGCTTCCCCGCAGATTTTACGTATGTGGGTCCTCCAATTTAAATATTTAGTGATTTTCACCTAGCCATTTTACCGCTTCAACTACTTCTAGACCAAATCCAGCTAATTTATAAAGAAATCCCGTTTGTCTGATAAAGAAATTTACTACTTAACATTTATTAAGTTTGAATGACAATCCCTATCTTGAACTCCATTTATTAATGCAATCTAGATCCTGAGGAACAATTAAACGATCCTTATCCCCATGGCCTCATCCATCCCCACCCTTATACCGTGTCATCTGCGAATATCCTAATCTTATTTTTGACTCCGCGGTTCAAATCGTTGGCAAAAATCAAGAAAAGCAACGGTCCAATTACACTTCCCTGAGGTCACTCGTACGTTGTCGGCATTATGCAATAATCCTTACATTATTGCATAAAGTGCTGCCAATATGCTGCTGTAAGTATGGAGGTAAGTAGAAATACGAAAATGGGGATGAGGTTCAATTTTACAGGGCAATGCAAAATCAGCCCTAGGAGTCATCATGTAGGTCAAATAATTACAACACTCAAATCTCGTAAATGACGTAGAGCAATTACGTTACTTCATTTACGAGGTCTGTTCAACAAACTCACGAAATTTTTTGCTGTAAAAAATATTTTACTATGAATTATGTATCTGTAGCTCGCTTAAAGGAGTCTTCTTCCAGACGTGTACACTTATCCCTAAGGTGTTTTCACGTTGTGAAACAGTCCTGGAGGGTTCCTGCCGGAATACACGTAAGCTCCTCCGTCGAATTTTTCTCTCTTTCTGGATTGGTGGTAAATATTTTTCCCTTCTAGCGAGGTTTTAGTTTGGGGAACAGGAAAAAGTCATATGGGGTCAGTTATGGTGAGTAGGGTGGGTGGGGAAGCACAGTGGTCTTGTTTTTGGCTGAAAACTCAAAGAGTTCTGAGAGATGAATGAGCCGTTGCTGGGGTAAACATAAAAACAGTCAAGATCACGCTAGAATTCGAGCGAACTTGTCGAGCTGTTGAGGCGAGGAGATGTTTCATCAATCCGTTATGAAGATTGCACTTTTGTTTCACTATCGTATCCATACACCCAAAACTCATTACCTATTATGACCCTAGAAAAGATTTCATCCTCTTCCGCTCTCGATATTGTTTCTGGTTTGCTGTCATCAGGCGAGGTACAAATTTAGTGGCGACTCAATAAATCCTCAACTTTTTCGTCAGGATTTCATATCACGAACAAATCGAGATGCCACACTTTTCTGCAAGTTCCATTACAGTCAAACGTCGATTTACACGAACGAGATCTTGGGGGTCATCAGCCGATGTTGATGGTCTTCCGGAACGCTCGTCGTCTTCCACTGACCGCCGCCACTTTTTGAACCGAGTAAACCACTCATAACACGCAGTACGTTTCATAGAATCCTCAGCGTAAGCTTTGGTAATCAACTCAAGAGTTTTCGTGAAGGGCTTGCAGAGTTTCACGGAGCAACGCTGCTCCTTAAAAGAGCTCAATTCCGCTGATCCGATTTTCTACCGTACTCCACGAACACTCATTCACAAAAACGACCTTAACTAATCCACAAAATAAAATATCAACAAAGTGGTTAAAATCAATTATATGGAAAGTTTTCCCGGATACAACGCATCCAAGCGGATAAAAATAACCAACTGTATGCTACCATTAAAAAAGTTTGAGAAATTTTTGAAAAGCCCTCGTGCATCACGACTTACTTCCATAAGAGGTCAAATGCCTATTTGCATTGGCACTTGAAGTAATTACTTCCCATTTATGATGAATTATAAACTTTTATCCAATGGCTAATAAAAACAATTAGCGAAGGAAATGTTTCCTGGCATGATACGGCGGAAGTTATCCATGGGAATTGAATGAAGAAAGCTTTGTGAACGCCACAGTACACATTTATGGAGACTACCGAGGTTTTGGTCCTAATCGATCGATTCGGACCCGATTACGACACAACGTGTCAAAACCTTGGTCGTACCATAAAAATGCAATATGAAATTCCCAAAGTTATTTTCATTCCCGTAAAAGTTAATAAGGTTAATAAAGTCAACGGAATTCCAAAGAAACTATGTGTAATGATTACTTCGATCTATCTATAGCTCCGTGTTAGGGTTATCGATAGCAAAAATTCCACTTGCCATCCACAGTGTCTAGGGAATAATTAGGTCTACTCAATTGCATGAACTTTCACCAACCTCGTCTGTAGTGTTGTCAAATCCCTTTCTTTTCGCATGACCGCATCAGAATGCCATTAAATAATGTGGTGCTCTTTACAATAGTGCTCGCTCTGCCTTTTCTGTTTTTATGATTTCCCTTCCATCCCTTGTCTCTCTCTGTGGGGTACCCTCTTGCTACATTGGGTGACATTCCCTATCTACGTCTTTAGGGAGGAGACCGTTGTATGTTGCATGCCAATGTTGTAGTGGAATTTCGTCTTCTTGCTTTTCAAATTCTAACTTGCACTTTTTTGGATAAATTTTTACTGCATTCTAAGGTGCAATTATTTGCTAGATGATAGTATATGTATTTGCATTCGTGAAAAATGATTGGATTTTTGCATGAATGAATTCGCCACCGTGGGTATGGGTTTGCATGTATGTGTTGGTTTTGAATGTGGTTTTGCTATCTTTTACGAGTCGTGAACTAATACTCCCCGTCACACGCCCTTACGGCGGCTTGGGGGGTACTATGTAGATGTAACCTGATCTGATATTCTCTGTAAGAGCATAAAAAAACCTCGGTTCAATCGTATAAAGATGCCTTAGTGAAGCGGAAATCGCTCAATCCTTTTTCTATGAGAGGTGATGCCTAAAAAGTGACACAAATTTGACGAAGTCTTTTAAAGATTGAGTTCCCCTCGGCGAACGCCGATTCTCAAAGTGGACCGGGCCTTTTCTTTCCCAGCCAACTTAACAAGAACTACCTGATATTCCGCCCGCTCTCCGCACGGGAAGGGGAACACCCAGGCAGCGGCCCGTAATGGCGCTCCCTCCCATCTTCCGCCCGCCCCGCCACTCCAGGAGATAAAACCGTGGCACGGTGAAAAGATGAAGGAAAAATTAGAACCACACGATTGGGCACATTCCCCCTTATCCGCAATTCCATCCTAGATTTCTGCTTAGAATTCCTAAAACGGGCGCCATGTACTGACTCCAACCTTTAAACCTCCCAGATAATTTCTAGACAGCAATACACAACCCCATACGCACACCAGTCACATAATTTTTTATACAGACCTTAGAAATTGATGGCGTCATATATGTTCAACTCACACTAGAACACTGTGGAATAACTCACAAAGATGCACACACCACTATTTTCCGGTTATGCACATACAGTAGGTTCGTGTACTCGGAGGCCAACTATTTGGTAATTTTACTACCGTAAGGTTCCACATGTGCCGAACATGTTGGGTATTATGATTGACTTAATGTATTTTAGATAAATTGGCGATGAACCATTTCCATTTGATATCAATGCACAAAAAAGTACGATAGTCTACCATGAAATATGTTGGCCTATCCAAAAATTGAAGTGAAATGAATTATAAGCTGTGAAAATTAAAAGCTCTAGCATGAATGTATGCGCCACTGTGGGTATAGGCTTGCATGTATGTGTTGATTTTGCATGTGGTGTGTTTCCCTTTTACAGATTGTGAGCTAACACCCCCCGCCACGTGCCCTTGCAGAGGCTTGCGGAGTATTATGTAGATGTAGAATGGGAATTATTATTAAAGAACCATTTACTTACTATTCATCATACATTTTGCAAAAATTTCGCGGGTCTGGTGTGATGTCTTTGGCTGGCCACATTTCCGCGCGTAGAAAATATCACCTTGTCCTGAAGAAGTCGACCCAAAGGGAGCGAAGGACGACGAGTGCAGTAAAAGGAAGGGAAAGATGGAAGAAGGACTGGGAAGCTGTAGAGAGAGAGAGAGCATAATAAAGCCATAAAGCACTTCTGCTTCGGAAGGAGAAGAAAAAGGGGGTGGGGTGGGGGAGAGGAGAGGGCATGAGGGAGGGGAGGACCCAGGCAGTCATTTCCGTTCCAGATCTCTTCTCTCAGAGAGCAGCCGAACCCAACCCCCGCCCCACCCTCACAACGTTTCCATTTCCTCCTTTGAGAGGCAACTCCCGACCCCCAACACACACACACACCCTTTTCACTTCCGACTCTTAGAGCAACGGTAGTGGTGGTGGTGTAGTCGTGGCCCTCTCCTCTCTACCCCCACCCTCTTCCGACTCCGGGAGCCCTCGAAACTACTTAACTCATAACCTCTTCCTCTCCCGCCCCCTCCCTCCGTCTTACCTTCGTCTCCTTCCCTTCCACCGCCGATGACCTCCCCTTTCCTGACCCAGCCCCCCCCCCCTGCCCTCCTCATCATGTGATTACTTCCACTCTATCTTGCCTCCTCGCCTCGCTCGATGCACACATGCAGCGGCGGAGAAACCTTTTTCGAGACTGGAATCGGGGAGAAATCGGCCCCAATGGTGAACGTCCTTTCCGAAGGGGAGGGGGTGTGTAGCGGGGCTTGGAAATAACAGGGATGGTGTAATAATGCCCAATCGGGATTTGAAAACGCATTTCCCTTGCTCCTTTGATCTTTATTTTTACTCATGCAATCGTGAAGATCAGTATTTTCCCTCTCCACGCTATCATTTAATATCACTCAATTATTGCGAATGAAGTTGTACACGACAGGTTACTTAGGCTAAATCTGGTAAAACGGGTGCATTTCGACAATGTTTCGCAACCACACAAAAGATCACTGTGTAGAGGCAGCAGGGACGTGGATAGCAACAACGCATTGCGAAAGTTATGCGTAAAATGCGGAAATGTTTCGTTGTGTGCTTACCTGTCATTGTGCTGAGGTCGTGAATTGGGCGAAAGCGAATGTATTGGAATGCATTCGGCGTTCTTATGTTAGAGATAAAACTGTAACATCAATACTCTGTATAACGTGAATTCAAAAGAACAAGCAAGACTTAAACTTTTAGAAAGGTTCAGAACAAACGAGTTTAACAATGACACTAAAGGAATTATCATGGCCCTGCACTACTTGGTAGACCAGAGGAAAAAGATAAAATAAGGGAGATAGATTCCAGCGCAGATACATATAAATACCTTCCCTAGACAATTAAGAATCATAATAGTAAGAAAGTGAAGTCACTTTAGAAACATTAAAAACATTTAATTTACATGTCAGAAACAAATTGAACATTGCAAAGACGTTAGGTATATTTGTAGGTGCATGTGTATGTTAGTTGGTAGTTTGAGTGTTTGCATTTGTGTGAGTTTTATGGGTTTTTGTATGAATGTATACAATGTTTTCTTTGTGAGTTCTATAAATTTGTGGCTTTTACATGCGGATTTTTTCTTAATTACAGGTGGTGCACTAACACCCCCCGCCACACGCCATTACGGTGGACTGCGGGGTATTAAGTAGATGTAACTCCATGTCTCCAGAGCCTCTAATCACACCCTCCTTCTGAGGCTCTTTATCCTAGTGATGGTCATCCCAAGAAGTAATCCAAGGTCATGTAGTAATATATCTACATAATACCCCGCAAGCCGCCGCAAGGACGTGTGGCGGTGGATGATAGGTCGCCAGTCGTAAAAGAGAATATATAATATATTAATAATAGTGTGAAGCTCTTAGTTCACTAATTGCTCATGTGCTCAAAGCGAGCAGCGAATTAATTTTTAACATCTTGTTTTTCAAATCTCGTACTCTAATACCAATCTCTTTTCTTTTATAATATTTGCCATGAAAATTACATTGAAACTCGTCTCTTCCATCTTTTCCTGAGCTCGGGTGCGGCCAAACATATACACACACGCACATTGACAGAAAGCTTTTTATTTTCCCGGGGGCACATTCTTTTAGGCTACTCTCCAGCGTCCTGTTTACTTCCCAATTCCTTCTCCCCACAACCTTCCTGTACTCCGTACTTGCACCTGTCCGAAGCTCTCGAGCGGATAACTTGGTAAGTCACTAACCTTCCTCAGCTTTGCTCATTGATGTCAAAGATTTTAGTGAAGGGAATGGGACAATTTCATCACGGTAACACGAAATTTTTGCATCAAGAAGTACTAACACGTAATTATAAATAGAAAATGTCGTCCGTGTGTTAATTCAACAGTAGCGTACATCGATACTCCTGATAGGTAGGGAAGTAAAACGCTTCCAAGGAGATCGACGGTGACCTTCACATTATGCAAGAGGAGGAATATCTCTTTCAACTAGGCGTTCAAATAACTGAGGTCTTGATTTGAAACTCGTCTATAAGCTATTATTAAGGAAAATCATTTTAAATCATATTAAAAATTAATTTCATTAAAATACAAAGACGCTAAAATAAGCCTAACTGCGTATAGTCATATTTATCTAGCATCATTTAAACTTATTCGAATCTATTTACGCCCACCACATGCGGTGTGAGCATCTCATTGATATGATTCCGATATCATTTTGCAGAACCCCACTGCCAGCCTCGCCCCTCTCGTCAGACCCTTCCCGACCCTGTCCATCGATAGCCCCTTTTACTCCGTCAATTCAATCGGAGGGAACATGAGAAGCGCAATTCCTTCCTCCACATCCCCCTACTCCCGTTTCGGCCTCCTTCCTTCTTTCTCCTTTCCCTGCGATCACGAGAGACCTCCCTCCCTCTCTCACTCGGGAGAAATGGAGAGAGCTCGCGCGCGGCTCTCAAAAGAAAGAAAGAAAGACGGGTGGGTGAGCGGGAGATTGCACGAGGAGAGAGATCTCCTTGGGTTATGCGAAAGTGAGTGAATGGGGCCAGCACCGCTAAATGGGAGGTGCAGGCAGAAGAAGCTGGGATTCCTCGAAAAGGAATCGGGCGGAGTGGGCGAAAGGGATTTCTACCTCCGCCCCACCACTGAAACACCAACGGCATTCCTTTTTAATTTCTTAGCTCTACACGTTTCTACTCCTCCTCTCCCGTCCACGAACTCACAGCACGTGCAAACATTCCCTATTCCACCTCCCATTACGTTTCGCCATCCACACTTGACTTTCCAACTGGATCACTCCCGAGTTTGATTCAACACTCCATGTTTCCGCTTCAATGATTCGCAGGGTGGAGAAAGTTACTCACCAGCGAGCCATGGAACTCAGTACTCCGAAACAAATTCAAACTCATGCTTTGCTTAGCAATATGGCAAGAAAAATGAATAGGGGTATCCCATTTAGGTTTTCGTTGAATAAAATCTTCTTTTTAGCCCCAAATAACCAGGAAATCGCAAAAGTATCGCGCATTTTCCATATTTATATATGTTCAGTTTAGTATAATACTATAGTAAAAATTCAAAGTAATATGTTTATATCAAGTCAAAAAAATCTTAATAATCCTAAAAAAGTTTATGGAAAAGTAATTAAAATGCTTTAATTTAATGGAAAAAATTATTTAATAGAGAAATATTAATATTCACTTCAGATAAGCTCATTTAATCCGAACTATTACGTTTAAACCAAGGTGAATTCCTTCTTTCCTTTTAAATATTTCATCTAAGTTCTTCTTTTCCCTTTCCTCACACCCTAGTAGTGGCTTTCAGGGTAAGAGATGGGCGTAGAAGTAAGTTATATACGAGCATTTTGTCTCATATCTGTTCTTCTTGTGTGTGTATGTATGTGCATTGTAAGAGTGACCAGTGATCACACTGGACCGTTGCCACCAGGAAAATTGCCTAATTGCAACGAAGTATGTAAATAAATAAATAAATAGCCTGCTTGTAAGCAATGTGGTATGTGACAGAGGGTATTAGGGCATTGGTCTTTCTCATGTAAGATCTGCTTTATATGATGTCTTCAGGAAATTCGCACTTAATTTGGGTCCTTTGAATACTGATGATGGTATTTTCATTAAATTTTATTGTGGTCGAGAATTTTACGATGGAAGTATGAGTGCCTGGATTAGTCTCTGGCGAAGTGAGGTTTTCTCATGTTGTCCAAGTAACGTAATTAGCAACATCGCGTATTCAACTGCGTAAATTTCTCGAGGTAACGGGGTTCATCTACGATCTACCATACCAGGTATGACTCATGTGACTCTCCTCGTTCCTGATAAAAATTAGTCACTCATGAAAGAGATACATTTACATTTTTCGTGGGCATATGTTTTAAATAAGTCATCAATTCTTGATAAAGCCATCATTCCTCGGGATCATATGCAGCATACTGTGTCATTCTCGATGATTCATCAGCCATCGGTGGTTCAATTTTTGGCGTCGTTCACAAACGGTTCCCCACCGTCGCTTCTCTTCTCTCATTTTGCCCATCCTGCTCATCAGTGAAAAAGTGGCAAGGGCGACAAATGTTAACATTAGTCAGTGGTATCGCTGACCGCTGGAACATATATAAACGGCTGTTTATAAATCCTCACAAGGGAGGGAAATTTGAACTGGCTCGCAGGAGGAAATTCTTCATCGTGAAAACTAATTTCAAACAACGTCACCACTTTTAAATCTGTCATTGTCCTCTGATTTGCTGCTATTACTCGTTCACCTTTACATCATTATCTATCATTCATCTATCTCCTACAACGGTTTTCTAACATTGTGATAGTACCATCGAATTTGAAAGATTTTTATTCAACAATGGCAATAAAATTTTAAATTAAAAATATTTTTTATATTATTTCAGTTCAGATTACATCCTTCCCACTCATTCCTCCCGCAAAATCACTTCAGGGCACAGTTGTATTATATTCACTATAACTCAACACAGATGCATCAAAATATCCAGGTAGAAACCACCCATTCACATTGGATAGAAATTATTGGATAGGATTGACATTATTCAATATTGAACGGCATTATGAAAAAGGGCACTGAATCCCCTATAATACGAATAGCATGCCTCCTGATAGGATATAAATTTTTGCCTTAAACGAACAGAATGGGGCAAACATTTCTACTTTCCTGTAGAAACGAGAAATAATTTCAAAGTATTTATGTGCAATATTTGAGCGAAAGTGGAAAAAAGTCTTATAAATTTCGCTCCGAAATATTACCTCCGCCGAGTGAATTTAGAAATTAAAAAATGGAAAGAGAGAGGCGAAAGAGAAAAAAGAACTCACATCATGGTCTCTTTTAAGTCGTTCTCTTCACCGCCAGCCCCCCGAACTCCACAAACCGATTTCATGCCACGTAAAAGACTGACCAAAACCTGAAACGAATACCGTTTCATGCCGCTCGATTATTTTATGAAGGAGAAGTGGTAAGGGACTTGCTAGGGATAGATAGAAGGACGACTCGAGGATGTGGAACGGGAGAGAAGAAGGGAAAGGTTCCCAATCTAATCACTTACTTCTCCCAAAGAGCACCTTGTTGACAAGATTCGAGGGTCGGATGCAAAAAGGGGAATAGACACGGACACGAGATCAGAATTAATATTTAACGTTCCATTAAGGATTCTCCAAAAATCGGGATGGTATCGGTAGGAGGGTGAGTGTTTGTGAAGACGGCCGCCGCCCACTCCAAAAAGAGGGACCAGCGCCATTGAAACACGACCTGACGGGACACGCCGCACCGCAGAGTGGCGAAGTGAAGCGAAGAGATCAATCCGAGTACGCATCGAGAGGAGCATAGAGCAAAAGACGCAATAACAGGGGTTAGCAAGGTCCGACATCTCAGGTTACCTCTTTAAATGACTCTAGGAATGAGGGCGGTGAGTAGCATCTGTGAGGAATAGACTAGCCGTAGCGCTCATTTCCATTATACTATGGTTCAACCAAGACGTTGAGATGCTACCTTCAGGATACTCATTGAAAAGGGCGGGTGCTCAATGCTATTGCGAATCGTGCGTGGAAAAACAGATGAATCTATATCTACTTAATATCCCGCAAACCCCCGTAAAGGCGTGTATTACCTTTTGTTTGAGGTTAGTAAGGAAGGTCTGCATCCAATTTGTTACATTGTCCTTCAATCCGTCCCTTCACAAATTATGTCGAAACATCAATAAGGGTTGTGGGAGTTAGTTAAATTTAAGAAATCGCTTCTAATTGTTTGTTACTTGCCCCCGATAGTAGGATATTGTGTATAAAAAGTCCTTAGTTTCACACAATCTCTCCTACGTAAATTCGCGTTGTTTGCTGGATATAAGGTTGTGCTCTTTGAAGCTACCATGACGCTGGAAAAATAATATTTTCTAAGGTTTAAAAGGAGAGGGGTTAAAGTTTAAAGAAAGTTTAAAGAAAATGTTTGGTAAGAACTGGGGTTTTCCTAATTTCCACTCTTAAAGATAGGTGTGACGTTCGATATTTCCCAGTACAGTGAGCAGCGCCTTCGAACATAAATTTTAAAAATACATTTTCAAAATGGCCGCAATATCGAGTGCGAACTCTTTCAATACTCTGGCGGGAAAATGTATGCATAAAGGAGGCAATATACCGATTTGTATTCATTTACCCCAATGTAAATTACCAACCACAAGTGGCAGTCAATTTATTTTCCTTTTCCGAAAGTAAGACTTCAACAGTGCATTTATATGTTTGAGCACGATGCATTTTCATTTGAACACCTACACCCTCCTCTCCGTCCGTGGGACTTTTTTGATATTACCCTAAACAGGAAGATCTGAAAAAGTTACCTCCCGCAACCAGTCTTCAAATATTCCCAAGTTTCCTAAAAAAGTGTCATCTCCAGTCTTTCGATTTTCGTATTCCCGTACTCTCATCTTCCCAAGAATACATTCCCTACCCTGAAAATTTACCCCCACCTTTCCTCAACTGGGACTCTTTAACAAAATTCAGAACGGTTTCCAAAATTTTGCAAAGAACAATTTCAACATATTGATAAGAAACAACTTTTTAATAAGATGTTTAGATCCAAACTTTTTGCGTATTAGAGTAACTTGTATTTAAAATTTTCAGTAGGTGCCTCCCTCCTCTTTTTTCCCTTGGCTTCTTGTTGTAACTTATATCTTGTATGAACTCGTTAGTGTAAGTATTCCTATTCAGGAGTTGCTCTTTTACTAGCCTATAATGTCGCATATGGTTCTGTCTTCAGGCATTTTTCACTGGAATTTTCTCTTTAAATGTTGCTCAAGCAGTGTGTTCGCCACAACTATTTATTTTTACTGCAGATTTCAACTAGTTCTTCTAATTTGACAATTCTCTTTGCCAGATGGAAGTGACCTAAGAAATCTTTCTTTGAAACACGCTGAATTCATTCTGATCGGCTGTCCATATGCCTCTATATTTCACCTTTCGCATGGCTGCATGCAAGCAGACATATCAGCCCCAACATCCTATTCTTATATTTACAATACACATTTACCGTTTTCATCATTATCTATTCAGAATGATCCCCCCTCGAGCTACTTTCTGATCGTTTTTCGAATATTTTACTGTTGAATCCAAAACTACAGAAGTCCACTCAATTCCCTTGATTGCGTTGATTATTAACAAATTTAACTCCAGCCACAATCTTTTTACTTTATAGATTCGCAGTTGCTTTCAGTTTCCAGGTCCCTAAAAATGATTTTTACTCTCTGAAATTGTTGCATTGAAATGCACATTAGCGGATGACTACTTCCAAAGTTACTGCTGCGGCATCTCCCGCAGTTTCTTGGAATTAGTCTTCACTTGAAAAACCGATAACAGGATCATTTTACCAACGGCATATTTCAATAGGAGGAGTACCGTCAAGTCATATTTAATGATTCAGAGAAATGTACGCTCACCCAGATCTGCGGCCATTAATTTCGAACCGTTCCAGATCTGCGCCTTCAGTAACTTCAGGCAAAAGTGCTACCGCTCACAGACGGTGGAAAGTATCGTTTAGCTTCATTGTCATATGATTAACTTATGACAATTGCAAAAGAATTTGATATAATGTTAAATGGGTATATATATATTCTGTGTTTGTGTCGACTAGTTAGTCCATTTACATTATTGTGCACGCTTGTAGGATTTTCAAGAAAGTGACTTTATATTATATATATATATATATATATATATATATATATATATATATATATATATATATATATATATATATATATATATATTGATGATGCGGAAATACTCACGAGAGCAATATAACTTTTGGACGGCACAATAGAACACAGAATAAAACAGATAACACGTAAAAGGACACACTGTCGATGATTTAAGCTTTCGGCCTACTCCGAGGCCTTCTTCAGGTCTGACCTCTCAAAAAATATTATCTATCTTTTGTCGTGCAAACAATGCACCTCATTCTACATAGGCGAATGCATTACCCCCTTATCCATCCGAATGAACAATCACCGCTACTCATGTAATTCTGCTTCACTCTCTTCTCTTCCTATCCCTTTACACGCAAGTTCACAAAATCTATCATTTGACGAATGCTTTTCCCTAACAGTTCTAGAATCCCTACCCGATTCAGCCACCAACATAGAGGTGAGAACTCGCGAATCCGCATACATCCTATATTTCCGATCCTTTAAAATTCCCACCCTTAACCGCCATCTTTCATTTCTTTCCCAACAGTCCCTAAACCTTCCGCCCCCCCTCCCCTCCCCAGGCACTCTTCCCTCAAAACCTCTCAGTCTGACCTGAAGAAGGCCTCGGAGTAGGCCGAAAGCTTAAATCATCTACAGTGTGAGTGTCTTTTTACGTGTTATCTGTTTTATTCTGTGTTCTATTGTGCCGTCCAAAAGTTATATTGCTCTCGTGAGTACTTCCGCATCATCGATATATATATATTCATATATATATATATATATATATATATATATATATATATATATAGATGATTTCTTCGAAGTAACACGGAAGTGTTGAATAAAAAACTTAGACAGTAACACACAGCGAGACGAGAACACATAAAAAGAACACTCACAATAATATCTTGATAATTTCGACTGACTCGAACTCCGTCTTCCTCGTAAGATAATATATGAGTGTCATATCTTATCTTCCGAAGAAGACGGAGTTCGAGTCCGTCCAAATTATCAAGATATTATTGTGAGTGTTCTTTTTATGTGTTCTCTTGCTGTAAGTTGCTGTCTAAGTTTTATATATGTATATACAAGCCACCTTTCTCGAGGAAGAAAAGAAAGAAACTAAGGAGAAGATTAAAGCAGAAGTGGGCAGAGACGCTGGATGGAAGGGGAAGGTGGGGAAAGGTTTGCGTGGGGAAGAATTGGGAGGGGGATTTTTAGAAGTATTGGAATAATATGTAAGTTGTTGGGAGCGGAGAGGGGATGAAAATATGTGAATATTGGGGTAATTAATGCTTAATATTAATACCTGGTACATTCCAGGAATTGAGAAGCCAGATAAACGTTCAGGTTTTGAAAATAGGACATGTTTTAGGGTTATTGCAGGGCATGGAAGTGGCTTTGGGACGGGGCGGGGATTTAAGGAGTGGATTGATTGAGTTGAAGAGATTTGATAAGTGGCCGGGGCGTTTTAAAGTAACGGAGGGGCATTTGGGAAAACATTTGGTGGTGGAATTATATTTTTGTAAATAGGGTAGAGATTTTAAGGATTGATCTCAAAGACTCTAGACTAGGGAAGTATGTGGCACAAATTGAAAGAGGGTGAGTTTTTGCGGTGGAGGAAGGTTTGGGAGTGCAAGCATGCCTTCGGATTCTTTTGTTTAAGAGGGATTCAGGGTAACCTCGTTGGAGGAGGAAGTGATGTATATTTAAGAGTTATTTGTCAAGGGAGTCAGAATGATTGTAGATTCTGTCTCCTCTTATGGAAAGGGAATAATGAATGGAGCGTTTGGTGTGATATGGGTGGCAACTGTTATAATGTGCGTATTGTTGTTTGTTGGTCGGTTTTATATGTACAGAAGCGTGTAATTTTTTGTCTATTAATGATACGTTTACATATAGGAAGATGATTTGAGAGGAGGCAACGGTAGAATTGAAGAAGATAGAGGACGAAGCATAGCATAGAGGTCGGAGATGGACATTTTCAGGGAATCAGTAACAAACGCAGGGAGGATTTTGTTTATCACTTTTCTACCGGAAAATATTCTAATTTAGTTTCAAACGACTATTTTTTTACTGAATGAATATAAAAAAACAATTGGTTCAATAAAATAAACTATTAAAGAGTGCAATAAAGTATCACCAAGGAAAACCTTTGTAGGTTACAGATCCAGAATTTGGCTGTTAAAATAAGACTGATTTTAACTTAAAACGCAGGGATTTGTCAGCGTAACGAACGCTATAGGCAATACGACGATGACGATCCCAGGGTCTCCAATCGGAGTGCGTTATTGGGGCGTCATGTCCGGGAACGAAAGGCTGGGCGAATAGGAATTTGTTGGGAGAGAGAGAGAGAGGGAGAGGAAGTGGCGAGAAGGCAAGAAAGAGGGGAAACGTAATGAACGACGGGAAGAATGACGAAAAATAGAGGAGAGAGGGGAAAGTTTAAGGATACTCGAGAATTAAGTCTGAGCAAATAAAATGAAAAGAAGGCCACGGGAAAAAAGTAGGATGAGAAGACTCCCTCTGTTTCTCTCTCTCCGAAAAAGTTTCTTTTCATACTTTTTGCCAGATGTAATTTCCTAGAACGGGAGAGGGGGTGGAATGGTGCCGACCGTCCCCTTCTCCCGAAAAGGGGAGAAGGGGACGGTCGGTAGTAATGTCACCCTGCAAGAGTTTTCGGGGTTAAGGGGGAAGTAGCAGGGTAGGGGGAGGGAGTGCGAGGCGGAGGATGGGGGAGCAGAAAGAGGAGGCCGTGTGTTTTTTCTTTCAATTCTTATTGAAAGTTGTTCCGGGTTGAGTGAGGAGGGGGTGGAGCGGGGGCTGGAAAACCCAGCGGTTAAGAGAGAGCAAGCAACCTGCCTCCACAGCTTCCCTCCACTGATCGCACCCACCCAGACCAAGTTCCCCCACTCGATAGCGTTTTATTAGGCGCCTGAACAGTTTCCAACTGTAATGGTCGTGTTGGAAAAGTAAATAAAGATGAAATAATTGTTTCCCCAGCGTCCAATTGGGGGCATATGTGTGGCAATTATTTTAGATGGAGAAAGTGGGGCGGCTGTGGGATAAATTATCGCACACCGCGAGAGAAGAAGGAAGGGGGGGCAACGCTCTCCTGGGAAAGGAGACAATGCTCCAGACGAAAGGAGGGTTGTGGCGTCGCGAGGAGGACCTTAGGGGTCGAAGGTCAGGAAGGCGCAGCCGATTCCCTTCCCGTCGACCCCTCTCTCGGAGGTCTGTGCATTAAGCGCAAGGAGAGCTATCTCCTATTCACATATACATAAGAGACAGATTTCTAACTCTAAGGTTAACGAGCTGATTGTTACAGATTGAAAGTGGTCAACTAGAGTAACTAGTATCACTCAATGCCGTACAATTCACCTGGGAATAACATCCTAAAACTACGAGGAATTTACAAGCTAAGTAAAATATTCTTACAATTTCCAAACGTTTTCCCTCTTTTTGTGAAATTTGTCAAGTAGCGCCTGATTTGATGAAATAATTTTTGGAAAATTACTCTCTTCAAGTAATTTCATGAATACTGTTCTATCCTTCACATTTTATCGCTTTATCGCTCTCCTGATTATACACTGTTTCGTACGTTTCATTTTCAATGTCTTGATCTCCTGCTCACGGTAGTTATAATATTCTTTGCCTTCGGAGTCTCCTCGACCAAATTCCCCCATAGATATTTGAGGAATTTATTGTGGATTCTCGGTTTTCCTCTCCTCTCAAATCGGCTATTCAGTCATCACAAATGAATCCCTAATGGCACTTTTATTTTTGGGGGTGCTCATTTAAATAACGAAATGATTTTTCTCAGTTCAAATATTGTTACGACTTATCAATAATTAGGCACTAGGTAAAATCGCATATTTATTGGGCAATTTTAATTATATCGTAGTTCCAAATTATGATGAAATTCTACTAAGTATCCATACTCATATTCAACATTGGTGTATTTCTTTTATTGAAATGAGTTACTTTTGTCCTGATTATACATGTTATCTACTCTATATCATCATTTATCTACATGCAATATATATTAATAAAAATTATAAATACAAAATTTTATAATTTGCAAAAAAATAAGTCTTTGTCGCGTGTGACTGACGTCTGAAATGTTGGGGTTGCGAGTACAGAAAAGCAGGGAAATAATTCAATATCCTACAGTTTAATTATAAACTGTGAGAAGATTTCATGCAATAAGGACAGTTAAATTTAGACGTGATAAGTGTCAAAATCATTGATCTTCATTAAATGGAGTTTCTAGATGTGCAAAATATGAGGCATTGTGAAATGGAATGGAAGAGGATTCACATACCGATCGATAGCGTGCGTGAACGTAAAAAATACAGTATATATAACCTGAATAACCAAAGATCGGATTATTTTCCTCGCAACCATAACGAGTTCTTGTTTCATTTTTGGATTCTACGTGCATTTTGTGGTGCAAAACTGCGCGGCATTTATATCACAAAACTACCACGTCAGCCACCACAAGAAAGTGCGGCAGAGTGCGTTAGGTCACCTGCCATTCCATTTCTGCTCCACCACTTCCACTTACACGTGGCAACCCGCGATCAAGAGCGCGTGGCGGGGTTGTTATGACGCCGGCCATGAAGTGAGTTGAGGGGGAATGTAGCTTGTATGTTCCGGACTATTTCCTCCAGCGCTTACACATTTCATTTCACTCTTAGCGTTTCCCGTTTGTGTTGTTGTGGCAAATAATACGTGAGAAAAATAAGTGTACGAATGTATCCGTTCATTTCCAATTTCGCGACAGATTTCTTTCTGGCTTCAGTGATTGGGGGCTTGATTATATGATACTAAATCTTTGAAACCAATTGAATCTAGATTTGATTCTTCACATTTCTAAAGGTTTCCCTGCCAAATCTTGTAGTAAATCTGTGATGATTTGTATTATTTCGTATAATTTTTGTGCGAATCTGGTGGCCTGATCTCCGTATCTTAATTAATGCAGTAATCAGTTGTTTGCAAACGCTTGCAGGATAGTGTATACGTAGATGTAGCTACTAAAATGAGCGTAAATGCATTTTGTTATCAGAAATATGTGGGTAGGAAGAAATATGTAATAGAAATATATGGGCAGTAAATCCCAGGGTGAGAACGTTTTTGTATTCACAAAGCACATTGCATATATGCAAATATAAAGAGCCATGAAGCCACACAAACGTGTTCTCTCGTCAGTGGTCAGGGTATTTTTGACGAGAGATGTAGAAATTGATCCACATCTATCTAGATTCAAATTATACCCAGTAAGACGCCCCAAGGGTGGGTGGCGGGGGATGCTAGGTCACCATCTACAATCGAGTATAAAACCGCATGCAAAACTCACAAATTCATACCAATCTACACGCAAAAAGTCGTATGAATTCATGAATAATATCCCTACGCCTCACGCGATCCAAACACACACATTGTCAACCAACACACACATGTACCCACAAATGCACCTTATGTTCATTCAACGCTCAATCTAGTAAATCAAATGTCTTCAATATTTCCACAGTGATTCCGATTTTCTGTTGTTATGATTCCTGACTGTCCGGGGAAATAACGAGCATTTGTATCTTTCCGTACTGAAATATATCTCCCTCATCCTATTTTGTGGTCTGATCCACCTAAGTATTGTGGATAATCATAACTCCTTTGGTGTCTATTCCCCCAATCTCCAATATTACCCCTATCTCACCATGGACCAACTAAGCTGTTCTCATTTGCATCATTTCCCTTTCTCTGTCTAAAATTGCTGAAGAAGACGACTTCATGGCGGATCTTTACCGCACAGATCCTCTATGCAGTTGTAATCTCTCCGTCACACTTGGAACAATAGGACTGGGGCTGGGACAATGCATAATATCCGTGATATATTTTTGATTGTTTCATGTATTTTCATCTCCTACTTCCTGATAGTGATTTCCCCTTCCTGTGCAGCACATTTCACTCGTCCTCTGCAAACTCTCCATATCTTTGCAATAACTATTTCCTGTGTTTCCCTTCCTCCATTTGCATCTCTCGTCTGTAACATATGGATTCCTCATTCCTTTCCTATTTACTATTCCTAGGTTCCTCCGCGGTTTGTAATGTTTCTTTTTTGAGATGTTTCCTTCTCTTTTCCAAAGTATCTCTTCCTGTCATCACTAATAAATGTTTCCACTACCTCCTGGTACATCTTTTTTCCAACGTCTTTAATGGCTCGATTTCCCTACCTGTTTGATCGCCTTGAATCCAATATTACACTTCATGGGCCTTGATTTACTATCTGAATCTGCATCCGCTCCCAGAAAATCGTGCGAACTACCCTGTTTCCAAATCTATGCCTCACCATTATCATAATATAGTTTAAAACGTTTACCCTTCTGAATCTCCTAGTATTTTACACATACTCGTATACCTATGCCTATTATGATGCTCAAACCAAATGTTCGCTACAATGTGGTTTTATTCTACGAGGGGTATTCTTTAAGTAAGTACCGTTTGCTTATATTTAAATATTGGCGCTTCAGAACACAGTTTTTCTCCTGCAGCGCCATCTACTGATTCATTGAAAAGCTATAGCAGCATTTGTTTTGTTTCAGAAGTCGTTTGCTTGTCCGTGCATGCAAACAACAATGTCCGCGACAATCGTTGATCCCGCCAGCTGTGAAGTGCGTTCTGTCATACGATTCTTGTATGCAAAAGGATTGTCGGCTGCTGAAATTCATCGGGAATTATGCCTAGTTTATAACCCACAGTTATGAGTGAAGGAAAGGTTAGACAATGGTGCTGTGATTTTAAAAATCAACGAACAAATGGCCATGACGAAGAGCGAAGTGGTAGGCCCAGTATTCTGACCGATGAAATTGTTTCGCAAGTGGAACAAAAACTGCGATGTGATCGTCGATTGACAATTAATGGCCTGGCTGAACAATTTCTTCAACTTGGACGCACTACTGTCTACAATATTGTTACGGAAAACCTCGGATACCACACATTGCGTGCAAGGTGGGTACCGAAAATGCTCACCGACCACCACAAAGAGCAAAGAATGTCCAGTGGACGAGAGTTTTTGGGTCGTTGGGAACTCTTTAAACCACCCACCGTACAATCCTGACCTTACACCCAGCGACTACTTCCTCTTCTTGCACTTGAAACAGTGGTTCGGTGGACAACGTTTCGAAACCGAAGAGGAACTCAAGAATGGCGTTGTCGATTGGTTCAACCCTCAGGCGGCGAGTTTCTATGCAGAGGGGTTAAAGAAGCTGGTGCAGCGGTACGAAAAATGCTTAGAAGTGAACGGCGATTATGTAGATAAGTAAAGTAGGTTTGTAGCTAACTAAAAGTGCCAATAAAATGTGTTTCACATGAGTATATTTTTTCCTGTGACCAAACAGGCTTTACTTTATCAACACGCCTCGTAGTTAACGGATGGTGACAAAACACCCCCCACAGGCCCTTGCGGCTTGCGGGGTAGACGTAGAAATAGTAGACGTAGAAATGTAGACGTAGAAATAGTAAAGACATTCGAATTACAAGTCAGAACAAGATCAAATGCTGCTTAGATATAATGTATATTCGTACGTGTATGCTTATGTTAGCTAACAGATTATGTATTTTCAAGTGTGTAAATTAAAAATGTTTCTGCAGGAATATAAACGCCTTAGTGGGCGTAGATTGGCATAAATTTTTTGGTTTTGCAAGTGGTTTTATTCTGTTTTACGGGCGATGACTTAACTCCCCACATCATACACCCTTACGGCGGCTTGCAGGGTATGATATAGATGTAGATTATGAAAGCATTCTTCCTACAGACATCTATTATTCCCTCGGCCATTCCGTAATGTTAATCCATGGCCCCCCACCTCACTGCTATCTCTTCCTTCTCCTACCGTCGCGTTCTAATCCCTCATAGCTCATTAAATATTTTCTTCCCGAAACATTCGCCATTATTTCATCTATTTTATCATTTATCCAGTCCATCTTCAATTGAAAGCGAAACCGATTTTTCAAGTTTTCTTTATACTGCACCTTTTCAAATTTTTTGGAGTATTTCAGGAGTGTGAAGACCACTATAAAGGTGGTTATTAACTCGGGCTTCAATAATTTTACATCTGCACAACACCCCAAAATTATCCTCTACGTATGACCTGCCGGGGGCACCGGGCTTTAGTGTGTGATTAGGCTACTGGACATAAGGAACATATAAATTTACTTAAGAATACGCATAAACACACGTTAATTTACGCTAACGCATGCCTATATATCGTAAATCAAGCAATGATGGGTGTGTTCGAATAAAGTTGTTAATTTTGCACTTTGAATTAAGAGTGTTGGATTTGTAGCGTCTTATTTTAGATTATTCATCCCACGAGTGTAGAACGAATGCTTGAAACAGTTAGTTGCAGCATCTTTCTCTCTTATTCCATCCTGGTGGACCAATCTCCCAATGTAATGGATACCCTCGGTATCAAAAGTTGTAATTCCCTCAATCTCTCTCTCTCTGTCCCTCAACCTGAGCGGACGTGTTCTGATTGTGACTCGTTCCTGAGAACCGGTTTGACCCAACTGAGCATACCTGCCTGTCCGCCTGCTACATAGCGCTTTTAGTTTTGGTGAAGTGCGATGTAGTGTTGACGTACATACATATATTGTTTCGTTTATATAGTTTTTGTTTAATAATACGAAAACTTTCTTGGCAAATGCTTTCGCAATGGTTCGTCTTGCGACGAATTGATAGTAGTAGCGTATCAAATCGAGTAGAAAGCTTTCCGATATGACGAACCTTCAACGCCAATTCCATTTTTTTTCGTAAAAAAAGGGGCATTATACATTTGAACGACATTGACAATACAAGCCATATCCCTAAAATGGACGTTGTTTCCGATTAAACCGTACCGTTTTTATGACAACGATGCTGTTGATACCGATAAAGTTGAAGCGCAGTACTTGAATTATTGCTCGATGTACCTGAATGTGACATATTGCGGTATTCATGTTTCCGCATGACCTTAATGTTTATCTCGACGAAAATAATTCGGTAATGCCATTATTGCTTACGTTAGACTATAACATATTATATGATCATTTGTAACACATTTACATTACATATTTTTTGCACAGTACATTGTTCTCAGTCTCTTTTCTAAAATACAAGCGAGTGATTGTTGGCACATAATGGCGTTTCAAACATTTCCTACTGTTATAAAAATTATGGATATTTTAAACAATTGAAATATTTTCTGACAATAACATTTTTGATGCATTATTGCACATAATATAAAACAGTTTTAACCACACGAAAAATTTGAAATAAAACATAAAATTTTCCTATCGACTGCTGTGATTAATTTTAAGAATGAGTTAATTTCAGCGCTTCTGGTGGTAAAAAAATAATTTCTTATTTGAACACGTTGGAAACAGTAAAGCCGTATTTTACGAATTAAAGCTATTAGATATATATATCGTGCCTTATTATTTTTATTCCTTTTTTTATGAACCGGAATTTTTACAAAGAATCGAGAACGTGCTTCCAACAGTAAAAGCAGCTTATTCCGTTAAATCTTGATAAAGTAAGTAATTTGGAACATGGATCAATAGCAAAAGAACTTTCTGCCTATTTCTCACACTTAACATTTATTTTGACTGCCTTCCAGTTATTGTATAATCAAATTAAGAAAAAGAAGACTACGGCAACTTTATTTTGATGAGAGTAAAACGAATTTGGATATTATATAATGGCCCCAATGCACTCTTTTGTGTTGCAGTCTTCCTGGTTTAGCAAACAATGAGAATACGGAACAATGAAAAAATGGCGTTAATCCACATAAACAACCTTCTATTTGCAACACGAAACTACTGCGGCACAGAAGACCTTGGGTTTGTTATGAAACCGTTTTTCTTTCTTACGCCGGGAACGGTAACACACACTAAAGTGGAGCATTTGTCTTTCGCACTCCAATCTTCCGGCTTCCAGCATTAATTCCCACGCGAGAAATGGAGGATGCTCGAGAAATGTTCACTGCCCTAAGGTGTACAACCGCGTAGAGGTTTGAAGGTCTATATTATGGACGCCGACACAAGAAACGGCGGCCAGTTCTCCATCTCTCGACCTACTCCCTTTCAGAGTCACTCCGAAAGCCTCCGCCTCTGTCAAGGACCCCTCTCTGCTTGGATTCGCCCTTATCGCCGCCTAAACCCGCCACTTCTCCTCTGCGTCGCACGGCGGAGGAGAGGAAATACGTTGGGAGTTCGAGTGGCAAACGTCTCCTCCAACTCACGAATTAATCAGTGTGCTTGCCCACTTTGGAAGGAGGATTGCGTCCCCATTTGTTTCCACCCCTCGGCAGCCTGTCAGTCATCACAGATGATTCTCTCTCGCTGTGCGAAGAACAGAGGGGGTGGGGAGGTTATCCAATCGCCCGAAGAGAGAGGGGCTGGAAAGGCGAGAGAGGAAGATATGGGGCACAGGGCTCGGGAGCTGATGTGACCCGTTGGGGGGCCTCAGGGAAAGAGATCTCGGGAGTGAGGACGAGGGAAGAGCTCTTCTACAGAAGCAACAACATCGCGTGGCCTGGGCCAATGACGCTATGGATGTGAAACATGGATGACAGGTGAAGGGCGAGAAGCCATGTCAATCGCGCCTAGGTATAATTTGATAATAAACGGGAAAAAACATACTGGCGAAGTACGGCCAAACCTATTATTTTAACTATTACCAGGAAAAACTGAACGATACCCCAGTTAACTTGAGGAAATTGAAGAATGGAGTTAAAACTCAGGGAACGAATTCAAAACAGAAAATATTTTTTAATCAAACTCGTAACTTCAACGCCATTTGTCAATTGAAAATTGAAACTTAAGCAAAAATACTCATTTTATACAAAATGTCATTTTTTCTCAAAAAAATATGGGATTTCCTATTTCAAGGGATAGGCGATATTTGTTTCATTTCTTTAACTTTCTCACAGTTTTGTAGCTTGATTATTAACAAGTTTACAGTTTGTGTGAAGTGTTTGAGTGTACCCTAGTTATAATTGTTGGAGAGGAAGTCTCTTGCTAATAAAGGAATAACACGCAGCCAGGGCAGTCCTACTAAGTTCCGAATTAAAATTGTTTCGTCACAATAAAGATCCAGTGGTGAATTAGGGAAGATTAGGATTTTCAGACGGAAGGAAAATCTGACAACAAGAATCGTGGATGATATGAATAGGTACGCATAGACATGCGTAAGAGGCTGAGGAATATTTTAATCTGGGTTTCCTTTTGATGATTTCACCATTTTATTTGGAAGAAGTTTTTCTCTTACTATGCATTATTGAAGAACAGCTAAGAGAAAACAGAAACAACCAGATAATCGCTTTTTTCTAAGTTAATTGCTGGATTACAGCTGAAGTGCATCCACCGTTATGCTGTGTGAATAACAGATCGAACTTTTTCAATATGAATTTCATCGTGCCATTCACTTCACATATGGTCTCTTGGCGACCACCCAATGTTTAATATTTGGCAAAAGTTGTGATGGAAGTCTTCTCGTATAAATATGTTTCAAAGCAGAGAATCCTAGAAAGTCAAATATTTGGATTGAAAGAACGATGTTTACATTGTTATTTAAGTACACAGCTACTTATAAGATGTACTTTCGTGATCAGAAACTAATGATTGCTGTGTGGATGGAATACGTTTATTAAATGATCATGACTTTGTTTGGAAACTAGTTGGCATCCATGTAAATACACGTAGCTCATATTTAAAATATGAATGTTTCTCATGCAATCTGTGACGACCCAGAGACCAACGTTATGAGTCAATCCCGATCTCTGAATCGATTAACATGAAGTGAACATCATATATCAAAGTATAGTGTTTTGTGGATCTGTAAGTTCACCCCTAATTAAAAACATACAAAATTACATTGACAGAATTAATTGACACCACAGCACAGAAAAGAGTACGCCGAGAGGACAAAGAAAATATATTCTAAACATAGAAATTACAAATTCGACTTACATTTTGAGAAAAATACTCTCCAAAACGTGGATGAACTAATAAATGTTTTTGAAAACGTTTCTAAGGAATTTTAAAAGGAAATAATTCACCGAGTAAAAGGCTTTGAGATATTTGTTCCCCCTCTATGGGATGACATACACTCACTCTGACAGGAAATCCTAATTCTGTATGTTCAGGAATTCGCAATTTGGATACAAAAATATTTTGTATAAGTCTTCTGAAATCGTCTTTTAATAATAAAACGGAATTGAAAAATACCTTGTTGTTAGAAACCTCGCCGACGCACACGACAAGTATGACGCAGTCTCATTTTTTTATGTATATGTGTCTCGGAGGCATGGCCCTCCTCCTGGTGAGCACCAGAGAAAGCGTACATCAACTTGATTTGAGTGCCACCGACATCATCTGCACCCTCAGTAATCTTAAAAACCACATCTTTGGCTAAATTAACCCCGTACAAGTCCGTTATACTATGAATTTATGCTAAAATATTAAGAATATCGAATCAATCCTTTCCTCAAGGTGGACTCATACAACCTCAACCTTGAAATTGGGCAATAATTTCGCTCCGACTAATTTACGTGCAAGTGGAAAATTAATTGGAAAATTAAAACAAAAAAACAGAGCAATATGATGAGGATAGAGAATCAAATATCTCTGCAATCCCGAAGCTCTGAAAGAAAGACTTTACCAGGAAATGAAGAAAGAAAATCTTTGCCAAGATATCAGAGCAGCTAGGCTGGGAATTACTCACGGAGCGAAGGTTAAATTACAGATTGAAGCGCTTGCATAAATTGGAAGTATGTGTGTTCAGCAGTGGTGTTGAAAATGTATATCACCCCCATCGTACTACGGTAGGCAAGATCATGTTAATAAAATAAGATATATTAAGTGCAGTGCAGATAGATTTCAGATGTCGTTTTTTCCACGAACAATAGGGGATCACAATAACATTGTTCGACCGCGGTAGGGTCATGTTCGGGTAAAATTATTCTGGTGTGCAATCACCCCCTGCCATACACCCTGGCGGTGGGTTGCAGGGTATTTATTAATAAACAATAAAACCTTTTCCGTAGTAAGGACAATTAAAGTTATTTCCTCGCGACGCCTTTAAAAATGGTTCTTTGACTTCTGCTCGTTTTCTCGTCTTCTGCCACGGGAGCCTATTCTAGGAGCACCGTAGGGAGCGTGCGACATGACTAAAGAAATGTAATGTGGCATGGCGCCTATCTCGTCCCCAAATTCAGAAAAATGCTGTTTAAAAAAAATCAACTCATTTCCTTTTCATTTTAATGCTTTTCTCTTAACAAATCTCATCATTTTTTACAAATTTCCTCCCTCCATGGCTAGTACACGCAGTTCTATCTTTCTTTCAGTTCTATGAGAACACTTGGTGTTGGTTGCGAAGTGACTGGAGAGTCGTTATGAAATGCGTGCATTGTTTGTCCGTGAAAATGTATTCCATTGAAGGCTTCCCTCCCCTCCGTCTTCCCCCTCTTACTTCCGTCGACGGAAGGACCGCCTCTTTCCCTTCCCACCCCCACCGCAGTCAGTTATTCCGCCCGTCCTCCCCACTCACCGAACCCCACCCTCTCCAGAAACATCTGTGGGAAAGAGTGTATCAAAGCTGTCGACTCCACTGCTTCTTCAGGCCGTCCCTTCTCTTTTCCTCCTCCCCTTCACGACAGAGGCTGCATACGTACCATCCAAACAGCGCACTCCGAGCGTCTAAGGGAATAAGTTTTTTCGCCTTGAACCCTTTTTTATCCTACTCCTCCATATTGTACCCTTTTCATTCCCTTACTTATCAGACATCGTTATCACTGTTTTTTTAGAGGTTCATTTTTGCTCTGTTTTATTTTAGCGATTTCAGAACTTCCGAGGGGGATTCGTTGTCCGTGTTGCTCCGCTGTTTCTTGTTTCCCGAGTCAAAGGCGGCACCAGATTCGGGCACGACGCCTGGGGCGATTAGATAAGAAAATCTTACGCCTTCCCTCGTTCTCACGTTCGTAGGGACTTCATTTCTTAGAATCTCTACAACACTATTGCGTTTAACGCTGTAAACAGATATTTCTTTTCGCAAGATTCACCATACTATATTTGAGCATGAGGGGAATAATAATTGCCAGTTGTTGCGTCAAATATAACTACCAGCATTGCATTACTCAACACGTTTTTGGAAATAAACTTAGAAGGAATACGCTGAAATATAAGGAATCTTATTATAAGCCTTACAAAACTGCCCCATCAAATAGGTTTAAGTTTCTCAGTTTCAAACCAAACGTTATGGGATCTTGACCATACAAAATTGGATCTTGGCTTTTCTTAAACAAATAATAGGTACACGCTGTCGAAAATAGAGGGCATACAAGATATCTCCCACCCTCAAAACTTTCCGGCGTCCTCACGCCCCCCGCATGGTGTCCTTGTGCCGGGTGGAGTGTATATTGTATTTGTGAATTGTCCGTCTAGAAAGTGTAGAATACTAAAAGTAATGGTTTCAGGCGTAACTTTGTGGAATTGCTTCATGGTTTTCAATTTTTTATGTAGAATACTAACTGGTACTCGCAAATTTTTTGCACTTCAACATACATTGATCGCTTGGATCATGCATGGTCATTGTATGTTGCATGTCCATATGGTAGTGGAATTTCGCCTTTTTATTTTTCAAATTCTAGCTTGCACATTATGGGATACATTTTTTATTGTACCCTAAGGTGCTATTGTTTGTCAGTTGATAGTATATGTATTTGTATGTGTGTACGTTGAAAGAATTTTAGCATGAATCCCTACGCCACTGTGGAATGGATGTTTGCATGGATATGTTAATTTTGCTAGTGATTTTGTTCTTATTAACGGGTGGTGACCTAACACCCCCTTGCGTCGGCTTGCGGGGTATCATGTAGATGTACTAAGTGTCAGAATTGAATGTGTGCCTGCACTCCTTTAATGTATTTTCTTATCCTCTATGGCAGGCATAGGAATATCTGCTAACCATGTAATACTCGTAATATATGTGTAGGCATGTTCCATGATTGGTGTTCAGTCGCCCCCTTTCCAAGTGGTTTTTGGTGGTTGGCGGGGTGCCAGGTGCATAAGGAAATAAGAGAAAATACATGCAGAATGGCTGGTGACCTACCGCCTCCTGCTACATGCCCTTGCGGCGGAATGCGCGGTATTGTGTAGATGTAGATGAAGTCACTCAACAAGAACACCATCGGCAACAATCGACATCTGAACACTATATTTTTCCCTGTCATCCAAAAGATAAACTCACAATAGGAAATCGTCTCCCATAATTACTTCTTGGAAATATGTCGCAGAATTCACGAACAAACTCCCGTCTGAGTATTGCGCAATTCCTCTAAATATAGGTAACATTCTCCAATCCAGTGTTTTTTCACTATTCGAAGTACGACACTACTCTCCCATGAGTCGTCATCACTACTAATTACTCATCAAGAAGCGTCACTAATCTTCATTTTCATAACTCACTGTCATTTTTTACTCCGATGCCTCATCCTCACCCTTTTCCAGACCTTGGGCTCCGGATGCCTCGAGAAAACCCGACCATCGCGGGAATCTCGGATCTTTGAATGTACACGGCACTGTGGGTATAGGTTCGCATGTATGTGTTGATTGTGATTTTGTTCTTTTACGGGGGGTGACCTAACACCCCCGGTACTCGCCATTGCGGCAGCTTGCGGGGTGTTATGTAAGTGTAGATCTCTCTTTTTCCCATTTATTCCCGTCCCTCCCCTCAGCATTGCGACCATTCCCACTCTCCGAACCAGTTTTCTTCAGGACACTCAACAGTCAAGCTCCTCTCGTGTTAACGACGGCTTGAGGCGAAAAAGTTGTGTCTCGTTTCTTCTGACTTCCTCTCTGTCCCCTTCGTTCAGCAAGATATTCTGCACATATAATGAAAGAAAACTGACCTATGCATGTCTTACTTCTGCCAAGGTCTTTTATTACCAGCACACTTAGCCCACCTCTTCCACCGCTGTACCTCTCCCGGCGTCCCTTTTCAAGTTCCTCCCCCACCCCACAATTCTCTCGGGTTTTCCTGAAGTATAGCCCCCAAAACAATGATCCCTCGCCCGCTCCCTCCGAGCCGCAAGGCAATTCACAAGACCTAACGAACATTGTGGTTATAGGCCTTTCATTTTAAGCCACACGCTTGAACCCCCATGTAATCCCTCTCCTGAACAAGGGGCGATCGTTTTCTCCTACCACCGCACTACCGCGTGTCCGCCCTCTAGGACCCATCTTAAATTTCGACCGAAATTTAAGATGGAAAGTTTTTTGCCATTTCCATCCCCGCCGCCGCTACCCAAACCAATACACAAGCTGCTCCTTGAAATTAGACGAGTCACTTGAATCTGGTGACCTGGTCTATTTCTATATACATAAGGACAAAAATAACATAGAACTTAGGGAAAGCTGATTTACTTAATTCCCTATTAAAAAGTGCATTATATCTCAGGAAAAGTTAAACGTAATATAGCATAATTTATGCTAGAATGGGAAGAATGAAATAAATTTGAATGATATACCCTCTTGTAGAATGCGGCGTCAGTTGGAAATACTCAAACCTTACAATTCTCCTTGTCTCGATGAAATTCCCATGATTAAGCGCAGTGTACCGATGGATTAAAAATCGCTCCCGTATTTAAGAGCGGCCATGGGGAAGCATTCAGTTATAAACGACCAATCTTCCTGGCATCAACTTCATGTTAGGTTCTATAAATTGCCACACGTATTATGGGACACATCGGTAGCCAGGGTTTATTATTAAGAAATCAATATGAATCCCGAAAGGGTAGATTTTGCAAGACATAACTAGCTCTTTTCGTCAATGATGTTTTGATGCCTTGTGTAAATAACATTCAGGTTGATGTGTTATTTTTGGATTTAAAAAAAAGCTTTCGACTAGGTGCTTAAGATATAGTATGCCAATAACGAAAACACAAAGCTTTGACATACACCATAAAGTTATAAGCTGGATCAGAGAAATCTTAAATAACCGAGCATAAAAGGTCGTTATTAATATTGGTGTTAATAATACAGTTGAGGTAACTTCAGGGGTCCCACAGGGAAGCGTCATAGGACCCCTTTTTTATTCATATTATATAGTATATCAATGACCTAGCCAGCACAGGCAAGAGCATGAGCCTGTTTGCTGATGATGCAGTAGTGTATAAGGATATTGGCAGCCACACCGATAGACATGCGTTGGCTTATGATCTTGAGACTATTCAGGAATGGTGTAAGGTGTAAGCATTTAGGACTAAATCTTAAAAAAATGTTTTGTTATGAACTTCTGAAAACAAAATTTGTCTCCTCAAATGTATAAATAACAGCGAGATAACGAATGTAAAATCTATGAAGTATCTAGGCATCACTCTTCCTCACGATCACTCATGGGGTGAGCATATTGGACAGATGTTTGGAGAAGCAAAGCGAAAGTTAGGATTCGTCAAAAGATATTTAGAGAAATATGATGAGAAAGTGAAAGAGCGGTGCTACTTCTCGCTTCTTGGATCCCACCTTGAATATGCAGCCAGTATCTGGGATTCTCATGAGGCGGGTTTAAAAGAAGAGATCGCGCGCAGCGTGAGGCAGCGAGATTTGTCAAATGAGTCATGAGAAAGACAGGAGTGTGACAAAACTGTCGAATATTTTGGGATCCTCTTGATAAAAGTAGATTAATTTTTAAACAGAATCATTCTGGTAAATGTGAGACCAATAAGTTGGAATGCTACCCACATCAAATGGGGATTAAAAATAAGTCATAATTAAGTATATGTACGTATGTAGGTGTGTGTGTGTGTATGCATGTGAATATACATTTTAGTGTATGCATATGTGCATCTGTGTGCGTGTGTGTGAATGACGACGTATACGCATGCATGCGTACATATGATTAAAGTAGCTGAGGCTATATTTAACAAGAAACACATATAATTCTTGTCTTGTATTTCGCTAAAAATAGTAGTGATAAAATATGCACTTTTCTTGTGTCTAATAAGCGTTCATTTCTACTTCTACTTATGCAATATACCCCACAAGCCGCCGCAAGAACGTGTGGCGGGGGGTGTTAGGGCACCACACATGATTAAGAAAAAAAGCGCATGCAAAAGACACAAAGTTATGCAATGCACATGCAAAACATGGTATACATTGTACTGAATTGTATATGTGCCTGTCCTCTTTTAATGTAATTTCTTGTCTTCTTTGTGTAGGCATAGGAATAGCTCCTAACTATGTAATACTCGTAATATATACTTCTAGGAGATTATGGAATACTCTCTAGCGACTTAGACAAAATGTCGGATTGGTGGAAAGAATGTAAATTATAACTAAACATAATTAAGTGCGCTGTTTTGCCATTTTGGAAAAACAACAGTAATGAGCAAAATCAATTATTCAACTGATGGTCCAGTGTTAACTAAGGCAGATTATTAGCTATTTTCTAGCCACTGAAAACCTTAAAGAATTCTAAAATATGATTTATAACCTAAGCAAAATTTCCGACCCTATGTCCTTAAATGTACAAGTGGTTATTTAATCGGGCCTGGAGGATTTTTTGGGGTAAATATTTTTCAGCAAACGTACTATTCCATTTTACGAGATTTCAATTTCGGGCGCCGGTTGGCGGGAAGAATTTGATAAGCTATCGGAGACTTTGGTGAAGACACTTTGAAAGAAGGAATTTAATAAGTTGGTCAATTCAAAACTACTGGGTGCTATTTCGCCTTCAACGGTTTTGAGTGAATTGACTGTAGATTTGTTTCCCTGAGCCTCCCCGACTGTAGCAAAATGCTTTTGGATTCTCTTTCAAATTTTCTGCTAATCTTTTCTTTTTGAATTTGCATAACGCTTTCCGAAATTTCTCCTTAGAATTTACTCTTGATATCTTGTAATAATAATTTATCTCATTCCTTTACATCATTCCAAATGTTTTTCATCCAAGCGTAATATAGCAATTGATGCCTTAACGATGGGGATAAAATAAAATAAGGATTTACATTGCGTTCTGATTGCCGGGCGTTAGGGTGTCATGCAGCAAACGTGATGGGAAAATAAGAATATTCTTAATGCTAGGAAGACAATAAACGTGGCGAAATAACGGCGCAAAACATTTGTGTTAGTAGCTATCTCACGTGTTGAGGCGGACTCAGGGTAGCGAGCGCTAATGAGGATCGAGCCAAAAATATCCTCGAGGGACACTGCCGAGGGCGTAATTCTTCTAAGAAAGGCGGTACTTTTGTGGTTCTGAACAGGAGACGGGCTCTAACAGAATCCAACCCCCCCCCCCCCCACCCATTAACCCAACTCCTCCCAACTCCCAACGGCGCAGAACACTGAGAGAAGTGTAATATCTTTCCGAAAAGACACTTTCTGAGGAATAATGAAGATTCCGAGGTCCGACCTTAATGGGCCTCACGGTTTATGGGCCGGTGAGATAAAAGCCTCGACTTCACTTCTTAGCGGCGTGTTTCCATGGGCGGTGGGTGGAGGGCCTGCCGTCGGATGACGTGAATTGTGGAATGAGCCGTGGCCTTTTTGAATGTGTGCGCGCCCTGTTAGTCGAGTGGTGTCCCAAACTTCTTCGCTGAAACGACTCAAGCCTCCTCCCTCATTCGCATAACGACCCATATGATTTAAATGTTGCATACATTTTAAAAACTATTTAATGGATAACTATTCAGACAACCGTATTTACAACGAAGAATATGTTCTTGTTTTAAATAAGTTATATTAACTAAGAGAGGCCCTTGTATTATTCAATCCAGTAAATAATTAGCAATAAGAAATTTTACATTTGATTTTCTTTGCCTCTGATACCAAGTATACATTTGTAATATATTATCTCTATAAAAGATTTGATGTTTTTCCGGCGTATCAGCTGTGTAAATTTCACTCCGGTCCTCCACCGAGTTATATGGTCCATCTAGGACGACGTTTCGATGACCGACTCGGTCATCGAAATCCTTAAGCCTCCGGAAGTCTTCTACGCGGTCGACGGCTCCGAACACCTGCAGCGCGACTCCTGCCGATCAAACTCTTCTTTTGTTTTTATTCCTTCACTTCGCAATCTATCTTCCACTACGTTTTTTTCAATCTATTAGTTTTCCGCCAAAATTTGTGATTAATCGCTCAGTACTTTATCTAAACTGCCTGTGTTTATGTTTTCCATTTCCTTCTCTCGTTTATCTTCCTAATTATCCCGTCTATAATCCATGGTTTTCTTGTTCTTTCTTTAATCACTGCTCCTTAGTTCCACATGCGGCTTCTAATATCTGTTTTGGGATGTGTTCCAATTTTTTTTCTATTGCATTCAACTCCCTTTCGTCATGCTTGATTATCACAGGCTGCTGATAAATCTTTCCCATCATTCAAGTTTACGCTTCTTCATTCCGTCTGACATCACACTTCATCAATAGGAAATCATGATGAGAATCCACTTCGACTTTTAGGAAACAGTAAAATTAAATCTCGCAGTCCATAAAGCTGTGCTTAGCTTTTCTCAGATATATATTTCTGAGTTTTTGAGTATTTTTCATGTGCACGTACCCCCGTTTGTAATGCACCCGTCTCCTTTTTCACTTTCATACTTTTCCTAATTACCAACTTATGCTCCTTTCTTATCGCTTCGCTCTAAACGTCTACGCTTAATTTTCTCGTACATTTTTCATGTTTCATATTCTTGAATCTGACGCTACATTTCGTTATTATTCAATTATTATCTGAATCTCCATCCAATCCCGGAAAAGTGTGTCAATTAATCACACTTTTCCCGCCTAAAAGGCGATGATGCCTTGTTTAAAAATTATCTTCTGCAGGACTCTATTTCTTTCTCCCTATGGTCATTCCTCGTTCTTAAACTATTGTTCCCTCCCTCACTGTGATATTTTCATTCGCCCACAGTCGCGTCTCAATCCATTGTCACCAACAAATGCTTTCTTCCTCGGACACCCGCAATTTTTTTTTATATTTACTTTTTCTCTTCTAACTTTTTACTCTTTACTATTTCCATTTATTTCTGGCTCTCTTCTCCTCTGCTCTATACCACTTTATAATTTTTACTCCAGTAATCAACACTACCTTTCCCTCTCATTTCGCACAGCACTTGAATATCTGTATTTCATTTCTCAATCTCCTGTTTTGAGTTTTATATCATCTCTGCCCTTAACATTATCCTAACATTCCGATTCCCTATTTTTACTGACCAGGTTATTTAACGTGTCTTATTGGCTGTTTTTGTTGATTTCACCCCACAAGAACGATTCCATAAAATATTTGACTGTATCTGAACCTCTCCCGCTGCTGCGCACGACAGACAGCCCAGCGGGCCGAGTCCCTCAATTCCCAGAAACTATGATAAGATCACAATATTTCCTTGGGGGGCTCAATTCATATTTATGTAAATCTTCGTAAAGCTTAGTAAACCTTCCTCGATAGTTTTTAAAGTGACACCATCACGCAAACAGCCGCCCCACTGAGGTCAGACGCCTTTGAGGAACACACCGTTCGCAGCCTACTTTTCGTTCGGTTCCTACCTCTCGAACTATGCGGGCGGCCCAATCAGATATAACTGTTATTGCACTCTCCGGCACAACTCTAAGGGTCACACAAGAACCATTTCACCACATCAAGGCTGTAGTTCATAGCGAAGAACATTTTATTATAAAAATTATTCTTTTAGTACTCACGGCATTCCAACTAATACACAGTCGTAAACTAGTTTTAACTCAGTCGGAGTTTCCCATTACCTGCCCATCCCTGAAATTCATGACCACTTTTTGGCGCGATGCTATCATTCCGGGAACTTAACATTTTTCTAAAATCCACTGATTTCGCTTATTCTCTTTCTTTTCACACAGAGTTAAGCTTTCACCATTGACTCTCACATTCATACTCTGAAAAGAATTTACGATTTCATTTGTTGGCGAATAATTCACACTGCTCCAATCAATTTCAATTAAAAACTAATTTGATGTCTGCTAATTCTAACTCTCGTGCGTAGTTTCACTGATGATTGCTTAATTTGACTAGCATTCTCCTTGAATACAACGTGGTAAAAAATAAATTCACTGACATTTGTTCTCCTCCCTATACTTACTTGCGATCTTCTTCTTGGAACGCCATGGGTCATGGGGTACGCGCCCTCCTCTCGCGGAGGATGACTCGTAGTGAGGCTGGAAAATTGACTCCGCTCATTACCGATTCCGTAGGGGAGGAGGATTATATCCCGAGGGTAGGGAGAGTGAGCAAAGGGGTGTGGGAGGAGGAAAGAAGACGAGCCGATTGGATGTCGGGAATTTGAGTAGACACAGGCAAGCGTGGAAAGATGAAGTTCAAAGTTAAGATTGAAATTGGTTCGTAGGAGTTTATTGTTCAGACTTCTCCGTTTGAGGGGATGGGGGCCTCCCGCCTCCTCTCCACACCTCCCTCCCCACCAATCCCTTCTCCATCGGCATCGACGTCAGCCGGAAGAGGGCGAATTAGGGAGGCCGGAGAGTGAAAGGCGGAAGGTGGCGGCCGTGGGGTCTGGAGGGATGCGCCGCGGACCGCCGTAATCTCTCGTGGGCGCCACGCACCACCTGCCTCTCTCCCTGCCAAAGTTCCCCTTCTGATGAGATGCGAGTAAAAACGAAGCAGAGGCATCAATCCAAAGGTGCTGTTTTTGATGTTTCACTGAATAGGAGAGCATTCGTACGTGTACTCATTAACACTTAAGGAATGCGATGGAAAGCCTCTTGAGAAAAGCTATGACTATACGAAATACTGAAATTAAAATGATGTCCTGATCACTCACAGGGTTTACTTTAGATTACTTATTTCCATATGAACAGTTCGATGATATGGAATAATGAATTTTGGAAGATAGCTATTGGAAAGTGCGTCCTCACTAGAATCCTCAAAGATAATATTGACTAAAATCAAAGACCAATAAAAAAGATAGGAGTAGGCAATGGAAGCTATCAGTATGTAAGAGAATATTATGATTTGATTAGAAAGAATTCAGAATGTCAGCTGATAGCCTTTTGATGAAAATAATAGTTATGAACAATAGTTATATGTCTGTAATCGATGTAACGCTCTACAGTGACGAATTCGATGGAGCATTTCGATTCCATGCCTTCATTAACGCAGAAGAAATACAATTTGAGTCCCCGTGACTTGAACATTTTGTAAATTGATTTGGGGATAACTTAGGTACAAAAGTAAGGGGAAGAAAAAGGATTGGGATATTGGGTGGGATGAAGGGAGGTAGAATATATGCGGTATTAAAGAACAGTTTAATGTACAGTGGGGTGCCAGGTTGTGCCATGTTAGGCATAGCTAAGAAATGAAGTGCATTTAAATCGGTATTAATCCTAAAAGTATCTTAAAGGAGAGAATACAAAATGATAATACAGTTTACGGGAAAACGCTGTTTTTACTCGTAGGAAATAAAACGTTAAAATAAACATATTTAAAATAATCGTGCAATTTAGACACATTGCAAGTCGGACACATAGTGAGAATAAATACATTAATATCGCACGAGGGGAATGTATCGCATTTATTCATAAAATACCACTACATGTATGCAAAAAATACAAGCTTAGGTATAAAAAACGAAGGGCAAAATTATACAAACTAATTGTTTTATGTCAAGGTCAGTTTCAATCTCAATATGAGTTTTTCGTGTGGACTAAATTTGTTTTGGTGAGTCCTCAGACAGACAGTCGCAACCAACAGTACGGCAATTCCCGTGAGAAACTCGGAGTCCAAATCTCACTGCAAATTGCGTATTCAAATACGGCTCTCGCGTATATATTACAAACCCGAATCTAATGAAACACAAACAGGCAATTTGTATTCAACCAACCCCCAGATATTTGACGTTCCAGAACAATATTCTACTCGCCCGTCTTTCAAGATCCATTTCTGTGGACACGACTCAGAATTAGCCCTTTCCTCCGTCAGGTATTTCAAATTTATTTTTTCCGATTATTAACACAATTCGAACTAATTTTAAATGTTTCTTCAAAAACTTTTTGAAATCTGAAATACACATATTGGATATCACCTGATCGTGTTTTTTTCTCCTAAATTCTCAAAGAGTATCATCTATAAATAATTATTAATTAATATTATTACTCACACCTATAAATGTAACCAAATGCTCCAGATGGAGTAAAACCTGAGTTAGATATTTTAAATAATTTTTCTCGCAAAATTTACGCACGCCTTAGATGCTGAAATAAGCAACGCACTATTTAAGTTTCACATTTTTGAAACAAATTTCTCTGACTTAGGCGGTGACAATGGCCCATAACATCTTAATTAAACTGGTTTATTTCTGTTTTCTACCATGGAAGCTTAATTGCTTCCATGGAATTCCATTTCTTGACCTCATCAACATTTTATAGCGCATGCTGAAAGCAGCTACTGGTGGCTCGCTAGGGGTATTTTAGTATGCTTAAGAAGTTATTGGCTACAATGGTTAACGATGCTCTGGATATCCACCTCTTTAATGCGACTTTTAATATTTTTGGTAGTTTTTCCTGCTACCTTCCAAAAGACTCAAGTCGAGCGCTGCTTGTGCTGTGTCACCGAAATCCGTTAATTAAGTGCTCCTTCTTCTAATGATTTACACGGAAGAAAGATTTCTTGAAGCCAGAGGTGAAGGATTTATTGGCTTTTTTGATTCGAAAACATCACATAAAGGGATGGTGGAGGTATTCAACCGTTCTCATTCATTCCTCTTCTACAAAGTCGCCTCTCCATTCGGAATGAGTGCAAGCAACCGTAAATGCCTTTTTACGACACTCAGCCTTGGGCTATTCGAATCCTTGGCACCCTGTGATCCCACCTGCACATCGACGAGGACTCATGTCATGGACGTGGGAAGAGGGTCATTGCCACTGTTGTGGAAACAGAAAGGAGTGCACTCAGAGCTCCTTCAACGCCGCTCGAGTCAATTGGGTTAGTCAAGCTGGCAATGAACACTCGCGCTAGGGAAATCAAAGAGGGTTCGCCATTCGAGAGAAATCGTCTTTGGGTTGACTGCAAACGTTACAATCGGAAGGAAATTCAGGTTGACATATTTTGTAAAATATATAAAAATATAAACCGAATTCTCTCTGCTCCCCTCCGAGCAACCGTTTAAATTATTTGAAATGATTCGTTTTTCTTGACAACTAAACCTAAACGAGTCAAAATTAATAGTTATTTCCAATTAATGGTCGTCCATGCACAAAAAAACTTTCAAGGCATTGCTTACAGATCTTAAAAAATAATAGACCTTCAAAAAACAACGATCACACTAATTTCAGCTGACTAATAATCGCAGAACCGCCATTAATTTGTAAATAAAATCTGCTTGATGGCTGAATTGGGAATCTAGGTACCTATCGTTCGCTACTTGCTAACTATCATAATTTGACGGCCGTTTAAGTCACGTATACCGGCGACCTTCTATGTAATATCTTGGAGGAATGGAGAATGAAGAATACAGAAAAGTGGTAAATAGTTCGGGTAATAAGCAGCTAATTAAATGACATTCAGATGTTTCCAAAGGTGTATGTCAACAACTGATCAACAACTGGAAGTTCGGAGAAGATTAGCCATGTTTTACTATCAAGAAGTACGTAGTTCATACCAACGTAGTGTATTCTTATATGCATCAAATAATAAGCCTGATTATTTATAATTTTCATCGCGAAAATTACTAATTATATTTAAATATCATACAAATATTTCGAATAGGTACTTTTCTCTTTTCATGGCTTTTTTTCTAACCTTTCATAAATTTTCCACACCGCATATACATTACGTTTATGACATACTGAAATGACAGCTGCTATATTTTTCCATTTTTTTCATATCTATTCAGTAGCATCCTCTCGAACGTATTTTTGATATATCATGCCTATCATGAAACCACCCCTCGCCGTACACCTCAGTTGTGCCGTACAGAGTACCATGTAGATGCATATTAATCAGAAGTAAGGGCACACGTATAATTAAAATTGACATTGGTAATCTCCCAGTTAAGGCATATTTTGAATGAACACGGGCTACACAAGGGCTCAACGATAATTCACTTGTCTCCCCTAGCCAAACAATCCCACATTCCACTTTACAACAAGTCCCTCTTCATCTCCATGTAATTCTTACCTCTCTTCATCCCGTCCAACATCCCTATTCTATTTCTCCCCGTCCCTCGTTTGCCTAACATTCTATCCCCTATTACAGTCTTCAACATCCCATTGTCAATCAAAATGATCTTCATCCTCCTTATTCTTGCCTCCTTATGATTGCTCCCTACAATCCCCTCTCCTCCCACACCAAACCTGGCATTCCCTCATTGGTTTTCCTTTCTTTCCACTTCACCTTCTTAATGTTCCTTCATTTTCTGAAACCAATTCATTTCTATCCACTTTACTTCTCCACATTTGAAAAGTGTTCAATCTAACCCTATCATCTTGCTGAATGGCCATGTCCCCATGACCCAGAAAATCATGCTTCATATTCAAGGTTTGACGTGCCTTTACTCCTCGTTCCTGTCTTCAACACCCTCCTCCTTGTGAAAGCTTCTTTGCCTCACGGATTCATCTTCTTATACCCCTATTACTTTGAGCATTTAGGTACAGACACTTCCGAGATAAGTGAACTGCTCCAATTCCTCTAGTTTATGAATTCCTAAGTTAATGTTTAACTTAACCTTCCCAATTTTCAATAAAAAAATAATTACATATAATGGCGTCATAAATTTATCAATTAATCTCAGGGTAATATCATTAGGAAATACATGTAGGATTTCAGGATACATTTATTTCATTAATGAATACATTACTTTCCGTTTTTTATATTTAATTTCAATTATTAATTTGTTATCATTTTCCCTTTGCACCAAAATTCTCGAAATAGTAGATGCATAAGGAGAAGAATTGTGCTAGGCAAAGAAGAGTTCACAAGGAAGAGGGAATTGATGATAGGGACTTAGAGTAAGAATGTTAAGGAAATACCAATTCAAACTTTGATATAGAGCGAGGTAATATTCAGAGCGGAAACATGGCCATTGGAGCAGTACGATAGGTGTAAAATCGAGGCCTTGGAGATGTGGATGTGTAGAAGGATGGAGAAGGTGAAGTCGACAGAAATGAAAACAAACGAGAAGGTCCTAAGGACGGTGGAGGAGAGGAGATTGAAGAGTGGCATATTGTAAGGCTGGATATCGGGTTGCGTTTTGTTAAGAGATGAAAAGAAATTTCCAATTTACCGATCAAAAGTTTTTGCCCATCAAAAACCTACCTTAATCGGTAGATTACCAATGATAATGATAATTAATTTTTAATAACATTCTATTACTGCTGGAATGTAATAAATAACGTTGCTATTTAAAATAATAACAAATGTAATAAATGTACGCTACACTTTAATAAAATAAAAAAGTAATAAATTCACATGACCCTTAAATATTATAAAAATTTAATAAATGTACGTTACCCTTTAATTCACACCAACATATATAAGTGAAAGCACCAAGGTAGCGTGGGTACTCACCTGAAAAAATAAGATAGAAATAAAAATTAGAGTGCATTGTAACAACGACATGAAACCATTTATGAATGACACCAAATATTGCCAGAAAAAAGGCCGAAGTGCAATGATTCATAAATCAAAATCCGTTTAAATAAGCTAATAAATCTCGAACACTGCTGTTGGAAATTGCTAAATAAAATTGGGTTTCATATCGTAAATACTAGACGACAGAAGAATAATCTATCAGCTATACAAGACGCAAAGAGACACAGTCCGAATGAGATATGGAAGCATTATAGAGGCTAATATTAACAAAGAAGTTTGACAAGGATGCAACCTCTCACCTGCATTGTTCAACATACTATATGCCTGAAGGAGGCAATAAGAGAAGCACAAGGCATCGGATTAAACGGAATTAAGATGAATGGAGAAGAGATAAACATGCTACGCTTCGCCAACGATATTGCAATGATAGCAGAAAACCAGGAGGATCTTCAAAGGTCACTAAACGTATTGAATAAAATTCTACAAAGATACAGCATGAACAAGACGAAGATCAAAATCCTATTATTTGGAAGAAATGAGAGGAATGCAGTAGTTACACTGAAAGGACAAAAATTAGAGCAAATGGATTCGTTCGACTATCTCGGAAGCACCATCATGTGGGACGAAAGGAGTACTACAGACATCAAGGGTAGAATAGCTCAAGCTAAGAGAACATTCACAATGAAAAGACAACTGCTGTGTTCCAAGAAGATAGAACTAAAGACGAGGAAACAGTATGTGAAAACATTTGTATGAACCATGGAACTCCATGGATCAGAAGCATGGACCATTGGGAAAGTAGACCGGAAAAGACTAGGAGCCTTCGAAACCTGGTGCTGGAGAAGGATGCTTAAGATCAAATGGACAGATAAAATAAGAAATGAAGTATGCAGAAGAAGAGACAAAGAACGAACCTTGTGGAACACCAAAGAGAAAAGAAGAACCAGACGGATTGGCCACACACCCTGAGGCACAATGGATTCGTGAAGAATATAACAGAAGGAAAAATAGAGGGAAAAGGCTCAAGAGAAAGGCCAAGGGATAAATACGTGGGACAAATAAAGAAGAAAACAAATTGCAAAAAATACCAGGAAGTAAGCCGATTAGGATCAGATAGAGTAGGATGGAGGGCTGAAGTCAATCAATCTTAGGATTGAACAACCAATGATGATCGTAATTATTCCCGAGCCATCACTATATTAAAAATCTATCTTCACATTTCCAATTGTAATTAGAATGATCGTTGGAGGTCACTATTTTTGCCATTTTGATATTGCTATGCTTCCATCTGTCCTGTGATGATTCTCCAGGGTATGCCATGCTCAACGGTTCTGACTGATTGAGTTTCGTAACCAAGTTATGATATTTTTCAAATATAAAATTTACTTATGGAATACAGTTTAGATGAAACCGTTGTAGTGCCACCTAAAATTGTAATAATTTGCCAAACGGACGAGGAAGTTTTTTAGAGTCTAAGCACTCATAATCGAGAGCGCATAATGCAAATTGAAATCCAAAAAAGTACATTTGAGACACGTAAATAAGATTAGCTACTGATGCTCGACGCTTCCAACAAATTCTGATATGAAGCCATAGTTTTTGAACTTATTGGGAGAATCGACAATATTTTGCTGAAACATCTCGTACGTTTCATCGATGGACACCTGGGGAATAATAACGATCACCCTGTAGCGCGAGTCATGTTGAGAGTATTTAAGGAGGGAAGGTCATTTCTGATTAAGAGATTTATCCAGCTTCACACCAAATTGAAATAAATTAAACGGTAAGTTAATGTTAATCAATCAATGATCTTTTCACCTGCTATTTTATTCTAACACTTCGCGTGTAATCACATTATCTTAATTTCTACTACCCCTAGCGTACTTACACGATCTCGTAATTTTAAGGGAAATATTGAGGAACTGTAGGTGTTATACTATCAGCGAAAAAGTTATTCTTTTTTCGATTCCGTTATTAGTTTCTGTTTTCCTCAAACAAACAGGAAACAAAAACGACATTTATAAGCGAACACAACTTACTCGGTCAAAGATATGGTAGCAGTTTGTGTTCCATGAATTAACAGTCAACCACGGGAGGCAAAACATCTTGTGATGAATAAGTATTCCCTTAGAATCATAAACCTTGAGTGGTCATTTAAAGCATTCAGTGGGAAAGTATTAGCGTTCTAATTCTGTCCCTGGTAATTTTCTTTGATTTTAGTTATAATATGAACAGAAAATGTTTTCGACAGGAATAGTCAACATTTTCAATTCCTTCAATATTTAGGACCTTAACTAAGAAAAGGTGAATAATTGTACTCGTGTTAGCACTTTTATTCATTTTTAAATCTCGAAAAACTTTCAAATGGTTTAGAAATTTAATAATTTAGATATATACTCTGGACGTTTAACCTGAAAGTGTAAACCCTAAGGAAATCGGCAGTAGACCAAATTGAAATTGAATATTTATATTTTTTTATTCAACGCTTGAAGACTCTTTGTCATGAATTCGAATACTAGCGTTTAGCATGTCTCAAATCTCTCCTGTTATTGTTTTCATTTCTCCAGAATTCCTTTCTTCATAGGTCCTTGTGTAAATATTGTTCATGGAGCTGGAGAACAATTTTGATTACAATATTACGGTAATATCACGTATAATTTAGTATCTTCTACATGCTCTGCATTTCAGTGTTAATTGAAAATATTGCTGCGCGACGTAAGTTAGATAACTCATCTAAATCAAAGGGAATCAAGTTAAGGGAATAAGGTTCTCTAATAATCGAAATCGTTTCCGGTTCACTATTCCTGAAATTTTCACACTGAAATGACTGTTATGAGTGTTAGGCCAATCCTATGGTGCTCTTGTTTATTCATCATTGCACGAATATAGCATAATTTCTATGGCATGCATTGTATTTTTATAAATTTATTGATGTAATTGAAATCGCGCCTTTAGTTAGGACTGAGCGGAAAATCATCTTTTGAATGTGTATCAAGCGCGTGAAATGGAAAATAGCTGGAAATGCTGAAAATGACAAATGTTAAACATTGTCCATTAATATCAAGAACGCAATTTTGTTTATGAAATCGATATTTCATTCCCAATGAGTCAATTACGGGAAATTATTCATATAAAATTTCATTTCTGAATAAAATCATTAAATTTTTCAACCGAGCAACTAAGTTTCATCTCTCCAAAATACACGTTGCTTTACAAGCCTTTGCAATTAACGTAGGCAGAGCCTTCAAATGACAATGTAGCTTTTTCCAAAAAATGTACATGCCCTTTGTTGATAATGACGTTTGGAAAGTATCTAACGGTAAAGATTCCATGGAGACACAAGTACTCACGTGTAACTTCGCGAAAATAAGCAAAAGGGATATTTAGGAGCACATTCGTAATTCTTACTTATAAAAATGACCCTAATTATCTGACGTACGCTATTTGGCTTAAATAATCTAGAAAGGAAAAGTTCGGGCACTTTTATAACTTAAGCAGTGCGTTACTCCGTGCCTTATGTTTCAATCAAACTTTGATTGAAATACTTCCTTGCTACACCAATGTGGTCATCGTTAGAGAGACGATCCATGCAGTTGCAACACACACGTAATGACAAATACAGAAAAGAGTTTCCTTTAGATAAAATAAGGTGCATGAAGAAGAAAGAAAAAAGAATATAAGAACTTCGTGAAGTTTGACATCTGGATATCTCCAATAAAATGCAGTTTTTGTTGACTTATGATTTTCAATACATCTAAGAATATTAAGCTTAAGTTTCATATCCGACAGCAATTAGAGCAGATAAAAGCGCCATAGAGTCTTTGATAAGACAGGAAAGAAACAGCAGTGATGACTATTATGAATTCCCACCTATAACGTGAGACAAATCACCTATTAACAATCTAAAAACGAATTTCAATGAGGAAGAATTTCTAATAGACTGAATTTCCACAGAAGGGAAAGTAAAAGTATTAAAAACCACTGTAAAGCGCCCCGGAGACGACGGATTCCTTTGATTTGGGCAGATTTTTCAAGGAGCAAAGAGATGGATCACGCAGGGAGATTAATTACTCGGTTCGCTGATTCGGGATTTAGAATTCCGGAATTGACGAGCGCTCAGAAAGTTTGCTAATCGATTGATAATTAGTTGCCTTTCTCTCTTTTACTTGACCGCTCTTCTCACGACCATCCCACTAATCCGAATTGAATCCACTTTTCGGTCAAAGCAATGAGCGAGTGAACGAAACACGTTGGCGCCCTGTTGATTTACGAGTGTCAAGACCAAAGCGTCAAGAGCGTGAATATTTTACTCGATGAAGACAAGAATTTATTTTTTTTGTCATAACACCCCGGCAAACGGAGCCCAATTCGGATAATAAATACGCACTTTGATGCGAGCCGCATTCCCGAGGCATCCGAATGAACCTAACAAACCGAATTAACGGACGGGAACGTGGGGACATATTTTTTTAAGGGGCGGAATTAAGGAATTAAGGCTGGAAATAATTACTCGACGGGGCCATCAGCCCATAATCACGCGATCAAAGCGAGTAGCGAATGTGAGCGAGCCGGCCATCCGCCAACCCAAATTATTTCGACGATGGACACTAATTGACATGGATCGCCGTGGTCACCGTCGATGGCGATTTGAGGAACCAAGACTCGCTGACAGCCTATACAGGGGAGGGAACTGCTCGGTATGCGCATGTCTAGAGTTAAAAAGCTTCCGGCTCTTCCGGGACATATCTTTGACCGGTGGAGCCCGTGCGGGATTTGGATTATTGTACGCTATTTCCCGAACCTTGGAGAAGAAATGTTTGTGAGGGGATAAAGGTATACACATATAGATATAAATACCTTTTTATACATAGGTATACACAGATTTTCGGATAACAGTGCATGTCGATTAGGCGTTCCTAAATTTTGCCTTTTCAACCCATACATGTCTGGATGTGACCCAGTTAATCCTAAGGGAAACATCTAACAGTGCAATTCAATACTTAATATTTAAAATTAACTGCCTTGATTTCATTAGCCAAAACAAAATAATACATGCAAGAACATTCAATTGGCACAAAGCAATCTATTGCAATTGCTGATTTCTGCACTTTATTTATTTATAAACCCTGGAAGTCACCGCTAGGGTGTGTGGATAGGGTGGACACCCACCAGACTAACGTATATCCTCTTAATATGTGAAAATTCTCGACATTACTTCAAGACTCAGGATGTTTTCTTTTTCGTTTCTCTTTATGCAGTAATTCAGCGACAGAGATTTATGGGAAGGCTTGAAAAACTCCAAGCTTAGAAACCCACGAAGAAATAGTACGGTATGGGACAGTCCCGAATGTCCCGAAGGGAAAAGACTCGTATTTCCCTCGGATTAGTTCCGTGGTGGGATCAGAGAGAGCGTGGGCGTCGAAGTCGGCCACCACCTGCGGCGGGGAGCAGGGGACACCCAGTGACACCCGGCCGTGCGCGGCCGACACGCAAACTACAATGGAGTGCCCTCAAATCCCAGGACACTAATCCCTCGAGGATTCTGGCCGGCCCTCGGACCAAGGGGTAGCAGAGCCCTCGTTAGCCCATTTAAAGGTGCTGGACTCCTTGAATCTTTTAACGTCCTCGCAATGGTTTATCTGGACCACCTAAAAAGCCACGAGTTAAAACCATTATCCCTCCTTAAACCTCAACCCCACCCACCACCATCCCTGCTATCTCTGAACTCTGTCCCGGTGATTAATTAAATGTCTCCGGAGACCTAAGATCTCCTATGTCCCGCAAGTACGTGGCCTCCTAGTAAACCCAATTATCACTTTCAGAGCACTATTAACACGGTCACATTCCATCCTGCTGCTATCTATTTAAATTAGCGGCATTTAATGTAATGGTGACATATTAGCTATTGACTCACGAATATAGCCAAATGATATCCAAAGAAATAAATATGTATGAACCTTTTTCACGATAATACCGTGTAAGCTACGATTAATAGTAGAATGATACTCAATGCATAGAATTCGGCATTAAAGGAAAGAAATTTACAAAAAGGAGTTTAGAGTCAGTAAATGTCTCCACTATATGCTACTGATTGTAATGTCATCATTGCTATCATGTCATGATTGCTAGGGTGAAAATATCATGGAAACATAACTGCTACCACGTACTCGGAGTTTTGTGATGCATGACTAAGCAAATAAATTTAATGCTAATTTTAATGGGACTTTTCTTGAAATGTACTCAATAACTTAAATTAGTTTTTTAGCAAATAATATGTGATAGTATCGAAAATGGAATCATTTTTGGGACTGACGTTTGTATTTCGAGTTAAAACCACATTCCTGCAGTATACATGGAAGTCCTCCGGAAACATGATGTGAAAGATGTACCACTGGTACCTCGAAATTATGTTTAACAAATCCCTCACAGAGTGCCTAAAGTCCCTAAGAATTGTGAATTATGCAGACCGTTAAACCTAGCTGTACACCCTGGACGCCCTGTGCACGCTTCACCTCGGATCCACGGTCCGTGACGTCATTGGTGCCCACTTGGGCCACGACCTACAGCCGAGAAAACTTCGTTCAACTCACCGCCGCCTCGATCGCCTTCGTCTGAGGAACTTTTCCACCTGGTATAGTGCACTATTAGGGTGTACGGTTGGATTTAACGGTTTGCAGCATTTTTCCAAGGGAGGATCGCGGGTCTTTGATTTGGAGTTGAGTAGAAGGCATAAACCAGAGACTCTGGCGATTCTGCTCGGACATAGGAGCCTCCTTCGTCGACTTAAGGCCAACTCTCCGATCGTGCAGAACTCCGCTGAACCGATCTGGGGTCCGTTCCGTGCGGAAGCAGCGAGTAAGGTAGCGGATAGGATACTCGACCACTGTAGACTTTTTTAGGATAGAGAGCAGGTCATTGGCTGATGGCGCTAGTTCCGACAGCGTACGAGTGTCTTCGGGGGTACCTCAGAGAAGTGTACTCGAGCCGTTACTTTTCTTGATTTTTGTTAACGATTTGAACGGCAAAGTGTAAAGTGAGATTAGGATGTTCGCGGATGACGCGGTGATTTATCGGGAGATATCTGGGGATGAGGATCGTTTAATTCTAGAACAGGATATAGATTGCATTACTAAATGGTGTTCAAAATAGGGATGTCATTAAATCTTAATAAATGTTCGGTGACGCTTTATAAATCAAAACACTTTACTTTTCCTCATAAACTTTCTATTTTCACGACCCAGGTTTCATTATAGCATAACATCATCAGGTCTACGCCAGAAACTGTTTTATTTATCAAGTGTTCGGTGGTAAATTTGTCTAAAATATCAACGAGATTTGTTTACAAATTAGCTGAAGTTGACCTAGAAATAGTTAATGCGATACTGTAAAATATCTACGTGTTACAATCACTAAATACTAAACTTGGGGGATCCGCATACGTAAAGTCTGCGGGGAAGTATATAAAAATTTGGGATTAATTAGACGTTATCGGCAGAAGTGACTTCAAGGTTAAGGAAATTTGTTACCACGCTCTTGTAAGGTCTCATTTAGAATACGCATGTAGCGTATGGGATCCGAGTGAAAAAGGCCTCATTCGGGAAATTGAGAAGGTTCAACCGTTTAAAGGTTCAAAAGGCAGTCGTTTCGTTGAATACTCTTACGATAACACGAAAAGCGTCACTGCATTGCTAATGGAGTTGGGGTTGGGAATAATTAGGAGAAAAACGAGCCCATACTAGGTTGAACTTGCTAAATATATTCAGATCAGCATGTTTCAGCACCCAGGTCTCGCAAATTATTCGCACACCAATATATATTGGTCGATTGGATCATGTATATAAAATTCGGGAAATAGATGCCAGAACTAGCAGACTCAAGGATTCCTTCTTCCCACGGGCAATGCGGGATAGCAACTGTAGGGTTATAGATAGCAAACATCCCCCTTGCCACCCTCAGCGTGTATGGAATAGTTGGCGTGGTCTAAATTGGTGTGGCGGACTTTAGAATTCCCACCCTTAGCTTCATGCCCCGTGTGAGGAGCCACCCGGCCGTCGGAAACCTAGTTGAAGTATCCTATTTTGATAAAAGATTTCCCAAAAAAGGCTAATCTAAGTGTACTTTGATATAGAAATGTTTTTTTACAAGGATGTACTTTAAATTAAATTGCCCGACTCTGTTAAAAACCGTCATGGACTCTGAAGCCTACAGGGTACCCAGTGGAAAAGAAGAGAAACAGAAAGAGTATTCCCCAATAACCAGTCAGAGGAGCGGGAAACAAATAACTGCAGACCACTAAGAATACCCACTAAGATTACCACTACACTATTCAAAACTAACAACAAACAACAGAAAGGGTAAGTTAACTGAACTTTTTCACAAAATTAAAACTAACACCACACTACACATTACTAGGGAAGAACAAGCACGGAGGCAAAGGCACACAGGTAGGCTCAGGTACGGTGAAACCGGTTCTCGGGAGCGAGCTCGAGCACGTCCTTCCTCGACAAAAGCCAGGTAGAGAGCCATAAAGGAACTTTACTGAGTAAGATTTGATAGTATCCAGTTGTTCTTCATTCAGGAGCTTTGAATGCAAGTATCCACTACTTTAATTGATAACTCCGCAGCACATATCAATAGGACACACCTGACCGGATATATTTACAAAGGGGTTATATTGTAAGACCGGCCAAAAAATTATAAGACCCAGAATTAGCCATTCCTACGTAATACCCATTTTTGCCCTTTTAAACTCCGGCTAATATATTCTAAATACCTTGATAACTCACATTCAATTACATTTGCCCTCTTCATTCACTCGTACCTTTATTCTCTCTCCTCCACGACCAAAGTTTAGGACTGTCCACCACTCCGTTTCATACTGAGCCGAAAGTGTATTATGTGCTAAAACAACTTTTCATTTACTTGAAGAGGTTTTTAGGGTAATCATTGTAATAAAAGTTTCTCTTTTTCTAGTTGCGAATAAAAATGAAAAAAATAATTATTTTCGATCAGAAGGATGTGAAATGGTTTCTCTGGACCACCTAAAACCCAAAACCCTTATCGGTGGACCGCCTATTAGACGATGCTACACGTATGTGAAGGTGTTTTGTAATCTTGTTTCTGCTTTTATTCCGTCATCTGTGTGCGTATGTGTGTGCTGCCTTTTCATTTACCTTTGAATGTGGGCTCATTCGTGTGTGAGACAGGTATGCGTACGTCCACGTGTGCGTGTTCGCGCGTATTATTCCAAGCGAGTGTGCTTTTCCTCTCACGCACTCACAAGCTTCTGAGGCATCTATTGCGGAGGCACGAGTCCAAATGCGCCTCTCGCGTATGACAGAGAGAGCTTTCGGAGCCGTGCATATTGGAGGGACCTGGGAACGGTGAGATGCAGATGTGGAATTTTGAGAGTTTTCGAAGCATTCCGTAATATCGCAATCGGGAAGGAGGGAGGGAGTGGGGAGGATAGGTGGTGGAAAGAGACTCATTAACGGTCCAGGGGCGATTGATCTTTCTCATCGGCTCCGCGGCGGAAATTGAGGGGAAGAAGGGGGAATGAGTGGGACGGGAGAATTGAGGTGGAGTGGGGTGGGGGAGGTAAAGTGAAAGGAGGGGTGGCTAGGGGAGTGCAAGAGGTCGGAGGCCCCTCGGGGAACATTCTCCACGGCCTCGGGCCGCGACGCCGTGAAGCTACGAGGCTGCCGGATTCGACGAAAAGGTTAGGTCCATGGGGAAGAGCGGTTGACGTAGAAATGGGTCCGTGGGATAAAGGATAGGGAAGCGAAAGGGGTCCGCCCTAAGCCTGGAACCGCCTTGTCTCCCCTCACCCTCGTTTAAGCTTCCCACCGGCTGGCCCTGAATACTCCCCCGGCCCACTCCGCTCTTCCCGCCACTCGTTTACTACCACTTACTCCCATTCGTTCAAAACATGGCTCGGTACGAGATGGCTGATGTAAAAAAACCAGCTCGTCTCTTTTAGGCAAAGAGCCACGGACTTTTGTTTTTTCGCTCAGCTACAGACGTCATAATGTTATTCAGGAGACTTCACCTCATGCTAGTCTTAGACTGTATTTGAAAGAAGCAGCTACGGCAAAGATAATTATTATCAGGTAATCAGCAGTTAAAGGTACATTTTGGAAGGAAACATATCGGTTAGCTATACATTTCTTTCCTTCTCCCATCGAAAAACAGCGTGACATCCAAAATTACGATTAGTCCTTATTTACCTCTACACGTTTTTTTATTCCTTTATTCCGCTCAACATGTCTTTCTTTTCTCTAACGTTTTCTCGTTTGCCTAACATTCTCCCCTCTTTTACAGTCTTCAGCATCCGACTGCTGATCACTACGCCCTTCATCAATTTTTCCTGCCTTCATAGGATTTCTCCCAACAAACCCCTCTCCTCGCCCACAATGCCTAGCACTTCCTATTTCTTTTCCTTTCGGTCCATTTCACCTTCTCCATTCATCTCCACACCCACTTTTCAAAAGCCTCCAATCTACGTCTATCATCCTGCTTCAGTGACCACGTTTCCGCGCCGTACATAACTACGCTCCATATCAAAGTGTTGACGAACCTTTTCTTAGCATCTTAACTCAACATCACTATAATCGATTCTCTTCTCCATGTAAAAGTTTCTTTGCTTTATTGCCCAATTTTTATTCTTTTTATCTCCCTTGGATCTTTTTTGTTTCAATAATTTTACCGACATATCTCAAACTGTTAACAAAGATCATCCATTATATCTTCCTGATAGTGATGTAACCTTTCTGTATGGTGCACAATTCCCCTGCAAATTACCCTTCAAAATCAAAATCACCCTTCCCCTGCAAACTTTCCATATCCTCGCACTGCGACTTTCACAATACTTCTATATATACCATAAACACAATAATCAACCCAAAGGTCGGTTTGGTAGGTGATGGTGGAGTTTCCCCAGTACTATTCTCAACGGAGTGTGAAATTCACACATCAGGGTAGGGGGGCCAGAGCCTTTACCTTCGCCGGTAATGATTTCCCTGGAAGATCTCGTACCCGAAAGATCACACAATTTGGGTGATCTGAGGGTAGCCCTAGAGGCTTGCCAAGGAATCGTACTCGGGTCGTCCGGTCAGTAGTCCAACGCTCTACCCCTGAGCTACCACCTCCATCTATAATTAGTATCTCCTCAATCTAACATCTATTTCCTAGTGAGACTACTCTCATCCATTCTCAAAGTATTACCAAGTCATCGTATCGCATTTCAATTATACTCCGATCAATCACCTGTGCATCCAAGTCATATTTTTTCAGTTATTTTGCAACTTACACTGTCTCTCCTGCTTTTCTTTATTTGTATTTATGTATTGTGTGTTTATTTATATGTAATTTACAAATTTATATGTACATGACAATGGGTTAAATGGAAGAAGGGACCATTAGGTCTCAATTTCGCCCAAATAAAGTCCTTTATCTATCTATCTATTTCTCACAATCACTAGGAATTACTCCTTGCCCATAATTTTCCTTACAAGTGTATCCTTCTTTTGCCATAATAAAATTTAAATTCCATTCGATGACCTTAGCAAAAGACTTTTATGCGGTTCAATTTATTTTACTACAGGTAAACTAATTTTTTATATAATGTTCATTATCAATTCAACTTTTGTGCAGGAATTTGCACACTTTTTTTATCCCTACGTATTCCCTACCATAGTTGGATAATTTTCTATCGAGATTTAATTTGTTCCATCCACTTGTCCAATAAAGGAGTGGATTTTATGTACTCTTTACCATTTACTCTGTCCTTAAGGAACACTATCTAATTTTTTCCAGGGTCTAAAATGGTGAAGTTCAAACTCATTTATCTCTGTGTGCTTGTTTGATCATTGATTAGCAATTATAGGGCGTTGCGTACTGTTTGGACCACTGCATTTTTCAAATGACGACTGGAATCCTTTGATGTCCCTTAGCTACGTAGACCAGCTGTGGCTACTTTCCACCTCCGTTATTTACAGAACGTTCTAATGAGTAGGAATTCCATATGATCGTCGCAATGCCTTGCTGCACTTCTGCGATGACATGGTCCCATTAGCGTTGGATATCGCGCTTGGGAATAAAAAAAGAAATGCTTCCTCTTTAGTTCATAATTTCCTCCTCTGAGTCGCCTCTTTTATGTAATTATTTCGCGCGCGACGCAGTTCACCGCGAGGCTTTCTCCCTCTAATCAAAGACTGAGCCTGCCAAAATCAAAACTTAACTTGCCGGATACTCTTGTTTTAAAATATCAGCTGTGAGTATATGTATATTTTGGATTCCTTTACATTTGCATTCTGGTTTGCTTGCAGTGATTAAATTAGATTCCACCAGATTAATAAAAACATTACAGTGGTGACACGATTTTAAACATAAAATTTAACATGGTTGTTTTTAGGATGATAGCTTTGTAAGGTTCACACCATAATATAATTCACTTTCATCTTTGAATTTTAGGTTTAAATAGTAATTTTAAAAATGAAATTTCATTTACATCTATAGCAATGATTTCATTACTTTCCTATTGGTTCTTTAACTGCATTTTCGATAACATTACTTTTGGAGATTGGGAAATTTCCGATTAAAAGCAAATATTTATTTTACTTTTTTTTCACTACTCCATGGACGCCGTTAACAACGCAATAAACCATTCCATCCTACGAAAATTGACTCTTCATATAAAAGTTTGTTCCTCAAGCATGTAAGGATCTCACCACCAAAGATTGTGTAAATCCTATTTACAAAGAGAGTACCTTCAGGAATAGCTACAGATTTTTAATTGTTCTACTCCCTACACGACTATTAGGAAAGTATTTCTGGATACTAGAAAGTTATCCTTGAAAAATAACATCTGAAAAAATTGATTTTTTGTAACTGGCTCTTTGAGACAGAAGATTGGTGTACATAAATAATTCTGTGTAACAGACATAAAAATAATATTATTACTTTCATTTTTAGTTTTTTGATCACCTTTTCTTGAAGACATATGAATATTCGTTAGTTAATCGTCGAAATTCTTCGCTTATCAACCCTTGAGCATGTCACACATCGTATTTATTACATGTAGTAGTTTATTCGTGGAGAACAACCCGAAAAGTCATTTGATTCACGAGACAGATTACGCAGAAAGCAACAGAATAATTGCATCATTTTAAAAAGTATGTGATCATAATGAAAAGTTATTTTATCGATAATGTTTTCTCGTTTCTCAGAAGTCCATAGAATACTGTGCTTATTTCTACCAAAGATAGATGGTACTTTACGCGGCGGCAGGAAATCAAAGAACCCGTCATATTTGTGCTAAAGATGGACTTTAAAATTCCCAGGACCATGCATGAGGTTTCACTGGTATTTAGACACCCAGATTCATTTTCCGTCACACCACCCGGTTACCCGAGTCCTTGAGCCGGCGTTCACCCAAACGCGGACGCCATATCCGACTAACGGAGATTTCGAGGATTCAAACCCGAGTTTGCAAACCATGCAGATCGAAGCACAGACAGCTTTATCGTCAGAGCAAATTTTAGTCAATACTCAAGGTGGGTAATTCAAGAATTTCTTCCCGTTAGCAAATACATTTCGCTCAATTTCAAAGTAACCGGTTGGCGGGTTACCGAAGCTGAAATACGGGGCAAACTGAGTGTGGAGCAAAATTGTCCGCTCATTGCAGCGGTCAGCCAAGCATATCATGCTATCATATCGTGCTATGGAATTTCAAAGAGGAAATGAAGATTCGCTTCCAATGCGCATGCTATGGATCAAATCGATAAAATTGAAATCCTGATCTATTTGAAAACTTCAGTTGAGGTAACCAATAAGGTAAACATTTATTATTTAAAAAATTAGTACCCTTCTGTCGATTTTGAAACACAGCTAGAAGAAAATTTGAACAAGATGCTGTGGTCATATTAGTATTTCCCAACAAATGACCTTCTTATGTTGTTGAAATTGTTCTAAGATTCCACATGTGCTTTTGTGCAAACGGTCATCAAATGGTTAAATAGCCAGATGACATATCCAAATTATAGTTGGGGAAAAGAGACACAATTGTTGCTACTAATTTCCGTAGCCCTCATCTTCTGCGAGCAAAGGGGCTATGATGTGAGCTAAACTAAACTGGCGAGGTCTGGGATTCTCCAGGAAGGTGAAATAAAGATGACGAAACAAGGCGCTTAAATTAGGAGGGCGCTTAGAGCGGGGACCATCCGTTTCAATTGCTTTTCCTTAATTTATGGGCAATTAATATCGATAAATGAAAATATAAATATTATAAACAAATATTATCAGCCTATTATTAACGATAACGAACTGTTATAGCTAAAGTGTTCACATTGCGATTGCCTCTGACCAATTCTCCAAATTGGGGATTCCGCACCCGCTGTCCAGGCATATTGAAGATGACCCGCATCATGCCACGTGGACGCAAAACTCAAGTCACCAGGGGTCGATCGATGCAATTCTCGGTGCCAGAGAGGGTGCTCTCTTTCCGTCGGAAATGAAATTTTCCCTCCACCAATGAGAATTACACGCTCGAAGGATCGCTGATTTATCGATTGCATCCCTGACGATTCCGCGCCCTTTTACAATTAACCGTCCACCCAGTTCCCTTCCGCCTCCGACGTCACGCACTGGAATTAATTCTTTCGCTCGGCTCAATATGTGATGATACTCTTTCTCGGGCAAAATGGGCATGAACTTTCACCCCAAACCGGACTGTGAGTGATTTGGTTTTTGGAAAAAATTACTCTCAGAAGAGTTATGATTATTTAAAATATTACATCAAGGTAGTTACAGCATTAATTGATGAAAGAGACCCTTCGTACCTGAAGGATCAATTCTATTATTTATGTACGCCCATAACTAGCTCAGAGTATTTTTGAGTCTTTAAATTACTCCCTCAAACTTGAAATAAGGGGGGCGTTATTAAGTGAAAATAATAGGATGAAATGTTCCTTCTTTGAAGTAAAAACATATGTTATTGTTAAAAATTAATTTCAATTGTAAACCAGATATTGTTTAAGGCTGAGTGCTTCATAAAATGATTGTATTTTATAAAGATGCTGATTATTGAAGTCGCGGTAGGTTTCTTATTAAATTACTGCAAAAAATTTTGAATTTTAATAATGAATTAAATAAAACGGTCTAATCAACGGAATTCGTTGCCTCCAAAATTTTAATGCTCTTTTCCCAAGTCTTGACGTACTTATATGTATCTGTGTAAACAGCACGTTTCCATAGTGGTGCAATTAATGATTAAATACAATGGTTCATATTTTCTTAGATTTACTTTTAGAGATCATAGAATTAGTGAATAATTGCGAGTCCTCCGCGTAAATAAATTACGTTGAACGAACAATATATAAAAAATGAAAATTTTTGAAACAGGGTGTTGAGTAAAATACTTGAAAAAAATGTACCAAAATCGATCTGTGACAGGATGTGATAGGGCACGAATCAAAACAAAATATGGGCTTGGAGCTGAATTTCACAATCAATCGAACCATTACGTATATGTACATTCTCCTGGTCGGAGAACATATAAACCTGGAGTTAAAATACTATAATTGTATTGAGAACGTGTGAACTTTAAATTCAAATTGACTAACTTACATTACTTAATAAAGTATCCTTTGAATTTATTACTAATGGTATCGGGTGGTATGCCTATTTAATTTCTCCGCCATTCCTCCCCGCCTTCAAGAGGAATAACTTGAAAGTGTGTGTTTCAGTACATAGGCCAGTCGTCATTGCTTGAGATTTTCTTTCATCTGACTTTCACATTAAGCGACACACGCTGGCCCTCGTTCCATTCATGGAAATAAAAATAAATTCATAGACCAATATATAATGTTCTTTTCTGAAGTAATAATTCTTATCATGGAGGACAACTTAAATAGATAACGTGAAACTTTTCACAGACATTTTTGAATACATGTATGTAAATATATGCGACCGCGGTCACCTGCGGAAAAATGTATGATAAGTATGTGGCCTTCTTAAATCAAGAAACCTTTTGATAAACAGTTTGGAAAAATAATTCCAAAAGTTTATTCATTGAAACGACATATGAGTGTGACCACGCCGTAGAAGGCCTTGGTCCAAAGGTGGGCGGGAGGTCGGTGTGAGGGCGAGTTGGGAGCAGGAAGAGTGATGCCGCGGCGAAGGGAAAGGCGAAAGGGAGAGTGTCGGGTTTCGAGAAGGGGCGGACTGATGGACAACGAGTGGCCGGCCCTGCCCCCGGTCAGGAAGATAGACAACCGCCCGAGGCTTGCGTTTGCCACATCAGGAGAGGAAGGCGAAGGGGAATTAGGGACACGGGAAAGGACGCCTGTGTACCCTTCGGGAAGGAGTTCTGAGCAGAGGGAAGTTGACTTTGGAGATATTTGGAGAAAGTACAGTTGCTAGGTTAAAACGAACAAGAAGGGTTTTGGAACAAACCACAATTTCCACGCCACATTTACAAACAGGTCGGTAAATTAGTGGAATGCTTGATGCCTTCCTAAGAACAACTTGTAAAAAGCTAAATAAAGCTTGCATTCCAAAATGTTTTGGACTTATTTGGTAACTGAGGAAATTGTTAACAAAAACAATAGTATTTTTTGCTAAGGCTCACTGACAGTATTAGTCTCAGGCTGACGAACAGGTGGCGGTATATATGAAATCATTCTCTCTCAAATATTCTGCTCTGTACAAAAAAACGTATAGTTATTGGAAATTTTATCTTAAAAGTGGACCTATGGATTTTAATTAAAAGGTTTTTTATACCGTACCTAGGTGCAGGAAAGCCATTATGCTAGATAAGAACTTCGATGAACTATTGAAACGGGGTATTAATATTCTTTAAAAGAATCGCAACGCTTCGCTTTCATTAATTAAATAAATGACATAATTTAGTTAGTGGGATGGTCAGTATGATTGTAGTTAGAATGATGGCAATTAAAAAGGAATGATTACGCCAATGCCTTTTGATCCTTTAAGAATTTTGACGAATGTCGCCGATCCAATGGTTTTTGGGGTGAAAAAGCGATTAACCATTACAGGTGACGAATTTGGGTTAACGTAAAGAAGAAGAAAACTCACTAAAATAATCGTTGACGGTGTGATGTTGAAAACGGCGCAATTACATGCATATATACACGGCACACAGTCCATATTAGTGTCTTAACATATATTTTTAAAATATAGTTATTATAAATGTCAAGAATCCAAGAGATACACATATTATTATTACTTATCACGGCCATCTCCTGTTGAAGATAGGTTTTCGATAGATAGAGACTACCTCCTGCCACCACGTGAAGCTGGTCAAGCCTAAAACGTTCCACTAAACAAAACCGTTCTTCATTGCCGCACGCTGTGTGCTATACTTCACTCCCCCCAGCATGTCTCTTCTTTTCCTCTGTCTGCCTACATCTCTTGGCTAATATCCTCCCTTCTACAACAGTCTTCAACACGCAATCACAAATTAAAATACGCTGAATCCAACTTTCCTGCCTCCTTTGGATTTCTCCCATTGATTCTCTCTCCTCTCCAACATGCCTAATACTTCATCTGTTGCATTCTTTTTCACCCATTTTACCTTTCTTAACTTTCTCCATTCCCCAATCTCTTTATTTACACCTGAAATATTGCCACTCTCCACATCAATATTTAATATCGGTGTTTCCTATCATACATATGGTATGTATTGTATTAGCTCAAAATCCGTGCCATCGATACTTATCCTAACGCTATTTATCTTCCTATATGCCCACTACTTGCACCGTTTTGGTCCTAAACACTTCCAAGGTAGGTTAACTGCTCCACCTGCTTGAGTGTTCAATGACACTAAATGATCGTGCAAATTAAAGAAAACGGCTGTGGTATCATATTTAAAAAAAATAACAGGTTTAAAAAATCAAACAGAATTATTTATGCGATAGGCAAATATTGTAGAATGTTCAAGTAACATACGTATATCCAGTTAAATCATATTTTTATGAATAATTAATGACGTGGTAGTTATGTAATTTAAGTTTCGTATGCTTAAAAACTGCAATGCAATTTGGCAAGTAAACACTCAAAATAAGAGAAAACATTTTTTTCCCAAAATGTCCAAACTGAAACACAAGGTTCCAATAGAAAAATGGAAGATGCCGATTTAGTAAAACAAAATATACGAACTACTTTCTTTGAAACTTCCAAAGCATGAGCAATAATAATTGTTCAACGTTTTAAATCAACATTGAATTTTAGTCCATCGTCTTCCATATTTACACTGAAAATGTACACAAAGGTATAAAGGTAAGGGGGAATTAGAGCGTCCGAAAAAAATATTATCGATGGCCATAAGGCTAACGATAAGACATATGTAGATTGAAGAAACTAATTAGAAGTAGGGAAGGAGCCGTGTGATGTGAGTCTTTTTCCCCCTTCTTATTCGGCATCCACAAGTGACGCAAAGGAGAATAATAATTTAAGCAACAAGGAGATATGGATAATAAAATTAAATTGACACTCTATTTTGTATCGATGAAAACCAGATCCCGTAATAATATATATTATAATTATTTATTCTACAAGAGGGTTATATATTCAGTTGTTTATAACCAAGCAGTGATTACGTAGAGTTTTTGCCTGAGGGGTAACTTGGGAGTTGTACGTCAACGAAGTCATCTGAGTAGATACCAGGTGAAGTAATCTAAGGTAATGAAAAACACAATAACTTTTTTTCATGAAAACAGAAGTGAAATTAGCAGCATTACCTATTTGGAGATAAAATTAACGTTTTGACCTAATGCTGACTTTTTACGCAATAAGAAATGAGCGCAAAACTACACATTTATTTTTGGAAATTGGGAATGAGTGTCGACATGATCGACTCCGTAGAGAGATTTCTACCTCGGTTGAGTGTGGTTTCCCGATCACCCTCCATAATTACTTATGTGTACCTTCTATTGGTGCCCACAGATTCATGTGAAAACTCTAAGAAATGCGGACATAATTCTGTACATAACATTTTAAATTAATTCCATGACAATCAATTCCCAACCGAATACCAGAACATTTTTTTTTAATTCTAGTATATATTCAATTAAAGTTATAACACAAGAGTAGTCAGTGCCAACAAAATTACGGGGTAATCATCCATTGTCTAGGATCAAGCTAAGAAATTGAGCTTTTCATAACTTGGTCTTAACACTTGACTCCATAAAGAATCTCCCTCCCAGGTGTCATCGGTTAGTTATTGTCGGAATAGTCGCACCGAGTCGAGGTAGTTGGTCGCGGGAGAGGAAAAAGGAAGCGAGCGGGGAGGGACCCACTCGATTTGGACGAAAGAAAACAAGAGTGGTAGATTTAAGCAAGGGAGGGAAGGAGTTCGACTCAACCCAGGGTGAGAAATGAAAAATCCCGACGAGGAACAAAAAGCGGTCCATCGGGTCACGTCATAGGAAAGGGGGGTGAAAATAGGGAAGAGAGCGGTAGTAAACAGGAGTATGGGAAGGGGAGTGAAGGAAGTGGGGGTGGGAATGGAACATCTGCACGCTAAATTGCTAAGCTTCCTCGCCTCGAGGAAGTACAGCTGGGAGAGGGACAAGCAAATAAAACTCTTGGATGAAAGAGAATCGCTTACGGAAAGCTTTCCTATGGTAATTGTTATTGTCATAAGAAGACGATTTCTAAACATTTTACGTCCTTACATGATAAGAGCATATCTTAATATTAATTAATGAAATGTGGTGCCCAAATGTTAAGGAAAACTCAAGTCTAAGAGATCAAATTGATGGACCGATACATAAAATGATGTCCTTCCCGTTTTAAGCTAAATCAATTCGACTAATCAATCTTTTAATCTGTGCTAAGTGTCGCATTACATTGGGCATTAGAATTACACAAAGTGCCATTTAAGTAATCAAGCATTGAAAGAAGAAGTAAAGAATTTAATCAATTTTTTTCATATAATTCGATAAGGCATATGATACAGTAAACTGTACAATTGACTAATGTTTTTAGAAGACAATAGTAGGTTGGAGGGTCAGGAGATATCCGCAGACTGTACGTGTTTCAGACGGTTCAGGTGTGTGTGGTGCAGGGAAAGTCCGGACGTGCAGTGTACATCCGAGACAGGGTTGCTCATTGTTACCCCTGTTTTTCAGCATAACGGGAGAAAACGATAACGAAGGGGAGGGAGTGAATATGAAGTCCTGTGAGGAATTCATAACATCAGTTATAATTGCGGGTAATAACGCTGTATTTATCCAGCCACGTTATCCTACTGCTCATTACAATATCTGTGAGATAAATATGAAATGAGAGTCAATGCGTAAAAACAAAGTTTATGAAATTTTCACGAAAAGAAATACTAAATTTAATGCTGGATTTTACAAATTAAATTATGACGGATATAATAAATAACTTCAATTGTACAACAAACGAAATATTTTGAAGAAACCGATCGAAAGTATTTTTCAGGCTCAATGTAAACTCTAATCTCAGAAAGGCAAAGTACGAGTACTATTAACTAAAAAAAATGCCAGCACAGAAAACATCAAAGACATCTCTTCAATAAAATCTTAAAATATATAAACAAAATTTAAACTTAAAAACAAGAAACTGGAAGTTCAACAATTTTAAAGAATTAATAGCAATTATATTTTTTCAATTTCACATCATTTACCTTAACTGGAAATTGAACCCGGTACCCTCGATGCCAGGCCGAATGCTGTAGCCTGTTAAGATACCGATGCATCCTATAACACACCGAAAACTAGATTATGCTGAAATTAAAAGTGATGCAACCCCTTCGCTTCAACGATCCGAGAGGACAACTCTGACTCCCTTTCAGGAAAATCAAAGAAGTACGATTAGTTTCAGCCAAACAAGAGGAATATCATATATTTATCAAATGAGAACATAAAATGTTTTGATGGAAGAGGATTTACAATTACATTTGAGAAGGTGGAACAATTTGGAAGTGTTTTGATCAAAAAAGGCAAAGTGGAAAGAACATACGAAGAAAAGTTAGGTTAGGTAAATCATCTTCTACGAGGAAGAGAGAGTCGATGACAGGGGCTTCGAACAAGAATGTTCAGTTCGCGCAGAAAATAGGTCATCGAAGAAAGGCGATAGGCGTGCAAGAAAAGCTTCTGAAATCTTCATTTAAAGAAGAAAGGAAAGGTAAAATGGACGGCTAACAAACGATATCCTACTCATGGTGGGAGAAGAGAGTGGGTTTTTGGTGAAATCTAACGGTGAAAAAAAGTTATAAATAAAGAGACAGGGTTCTTAGACTGGGGACGGAAATTTGACTGTTATGATAAAGGGACATGGTGCAACCAAAGGAGAGGGTGAAAAAGAAGAGATTTTAAGAACTTCATTTAGGGAGGAAGGAAGATTGCAGAATTGAAGAGTTTATTGAGAACGGTTGAGTATAGTACAGTGTGTCCGGTTGTATAGTATGCCAATGCATAGAAATGTAGAATTTTTTCATTCTGTGCTAATCCATTAACTACCATAAATAGTAGAACACACAAAAGGTAACCAAATTACTAAAAAATATTTATTAATTCTTATTTAAAACTCTCAATACGTAAAATCTAACTGGTGGCTTGTATAGATGCTCCCGACTCCCTATCTTTCCTTGTATAGATGCATTTATATAGATTCTCCCGATGCTTCCCAAAAATATTTTTACCTCTAATGATATCTTACACGAGGACGATATCATTTGAGGTAAAAATATTTTTAATTTTTTACCAATCCTTCAATGAGCGCTGTTTAAACAATAATTAAAGTACATCACGCATTATCAAAATTAGTACTTACTCTTGTACCTTTTTTACACCATGATTAATCAGGCAATGACCGTTTTCAAAAATAATTATCATCATCAAGGAAAAAACCTGGTTATCCACACATGCTGGATGGCCGTAATATCGTACGGTTGAAGGGGTTAAGTGGGGTGAGTTCAAACGAAATAGGGATAGGATTGAAAAATAAACTGTCCACAAGGAAGGACCAAAGACTCAACGCTCGAACCGTCTATCACATTTCGTAACATCTGTGGTTTATCTCCAAAGTTAAAAGTGGAGAAATAGGTCAAGTGAAGGGAAAATAGATAAAAACGCATTGTAATTAAGCTATTGGCCATTTAAAAATTGACTTCAAGCAATACCAAAAATAACGTGTTCATCTATTAAAAGCGTAAAATATAGGTTTTTTAAAATCATTCGTATGCCTTTTTTTTTAAATAAAATTTATGTGATAGGAGCTTCGCAAAATTACAGGATGCCACATTAGGGCGGTGCTTATTTTTCGAAAATATATGAATTTCCTTGAAGACGAAGTTGCATTGTGGAAGACGCAGTGCTACGATATGGAAAGTTTGCAGGTAAGGGTGAAATCGGTGCGCTTTACAGCAAGGTTAAATCACTAAGCGGAAGTGATAAGGAAAAATCTTTGTTAATAGTAAGAGATAAGTCGGGTAAGATCTGTGTTGAACAGAAAATGTCCAAGAGAGACCGATGAAATATATTTGAAGAACTGTATAGAAAAACTGTATGATGAAGAACTAGAACCAACATGGTTAGACAAAAGGAGAACATGGCGTAGAGGAATATAGCTTAGGTCCAGGCATACTCGACGATGATAAAGAATAATCATTAAGGGAGATGAAATCAAATAAGGCCGTGGAGGTAGACAACATTCCTGCAGAACTACTAATAGATTTAGGAAAATGTGGTTGGAAGAGACCAAATGGACTCATTCGTAGCATCTATGAGGTAGGAATCTGACCGGAAGACTTTGTGAGATCAGTGTTAGTGCCTATTCCGAAAAGGGTGGGATGGGCTACGTCATGTGAGGGCTACAGAGCAAGTTTGATATCTCACGCAGCGGAAGTTGTTCTCAGGATCATCTCAATAAGAATAGAGAGTAGGGCAAGGAATACTTAGGGGATCATCAGTTTGGGTTTAGAAAGGGGATAGGCACGCGCGATGCCAATGCAGTAAAGAGATCTCTAATGGAGAGGAATATGGAATACAATCAGGACGAATTTGCCTGTTTCGTAAATTTTGAAAAGGCGTTTGATAGAGTGAATTGGGAAAACTAATGAACATATTGCAGAAAATGGGAATAGATTGGATGGACAGGAGGCTAATTCGCAACCTGTACATATCTGAGACTGCTAAGGTGCAAGTGGGGAACGGGAAATCTGAATGGGCAGTGTTAGGAAGAGGTGTAAGGCAGGGTTGTCCATTATCACCGGTGCTGTTCAACGTATATATGGAGGAAATGATTAAAGAGGCATGGGAAGAACTGGAGGTAGGAATGAAAGTCGGAGGGGAATTCGTAAAATCAGTTAGGTTTGCTGATGGCCAAGCTTTAATTTGTCAATCACCCAAAGAGTTGCAAGTATTGCTGAGTGAGCATGACATTCAGTGCGATAAGTACGGGATGAGAAACAAAGAAATAAAACAAAGGCTATGCGATTTTTCCGAAAGAAAAAGGCTAAGCTAAGCATTAAAGTATGAGGGCATAAACTACAGCAGGCGGAGCAGCTTACGTATCTCGAAAGTGTTCAGGATCAGCATGATCAAAGTGATAGGGACGTAAGGGGAAGGATTTCGCCTAGCGAGATCCTTCTCCTTAGCTTCAGGGGGTTGATGACAGGGTCGATGATTAAGATGTTAGGAAAAAGCGTTAAACTTGGATATGGAACTTAGTTATGTATGGCGCGGAAACATGGTCACTGTAGCAAGAGGATATGTGCAACGAATGTTGGAGGTTTTTGAAATATGGGTGCGGAGAAGGATGGCAAAAGGTAATGGACGAAAAGGACAACACACTAGGAAGGCTAGGAGAGGGTTTGGTTGGGAGAAATCGTAAGGAGGCAATAAAAGTGGAAGAAGGGCGTATTGATCGGCAGAGGCATGTTGAAGACTGTGATAAAGGGGAATGAATAATGAATCACTGGAGGAAAGGGCCGGAATAGGATAGAGATTATGGATGGTATAAAGGGAGGAGAGAAGTACACAGAGATGAAGGAGGATTTTTTGTAGAGCAGGATGGTGGGTTGTGTTTCGTTTGGAATGACAAAATATTAATTTGGTAGTTATGCCCATCCAAAACCTCCCTTTACTGGTAGATTACCTAATAATAATTAATAGATACTGGGGGCTGGCGGTGGGTAGGTGTATAAGTGGCGGGGCGCAACTCCGTCGGCGTCGGCCTTGGGCGTATTCGCGTGGGCATACACACGCCATTGTCTCCACGAAGGCGTCAAAATACACCAAAATTATTGAAATATCCCTCCCGTAGGATTTTCGCAATAAGGTAAGAACTCGTAGGACGGTGGTTTCAGCCCGCTAAACGTATATTCTGTTCCACCTTGACCCTTTGCGTATGCGGGTCTAATAAGAACCAGAGTGAACAATTTTCTCCCCAAATCGACCATTTTTACAGCATAAATTCCCATGTTTTCAGTTTTTTGAAGAATAAGCGCCTTTTAATGCTATAGTTATCAAAACACTTTTATGCTTATCTACTCTTAATCAAAGTTTTTTACCTGTTCGACCATGGTATCTTTCTGCCTACATAATGAAAATTAGGATATAAGCACCTGGGATAGAGAGTCAAATATCCATATCAAATTTACGAACTCGGCCACTTTGATATTGAAAGCCAACTGTCAGACTTAAAAGTTAGACTTATGAAAACTTACGCGGACAACTACAAAGACATGGTTCATTTTAAGATGGACCTTTTACATTGAGTAAACCTTGAAACAAGTTCAGCCAATACTGTGTCAAAAATATTTCACATGTTTTCCATAGGTCAGGTATTTCGCTGGTAAAGCTACAAAGGTCAACTCTTCAGTGACTGTAATTGCTCAAGCAACCTCGTGGAGCACCTAAGAATAATTCACGTGCATCGCAAGCCGGGAACATGATAAACACTTCAGTACACCTGCAGTCGAACTGAATATTTAAATTTTTGACTTCTAGTCGACTTTCAAAAGAAAGAATCATTCATGAAAAAAATGGAAATGTTATCTATTCATCCCTAAGTATTCCATGGTTTTAAAAGTATCATAAATGGAAACTATGTTAATTCAGCGTGTGGCAACGCTCTCAGGAGTCATTTGCCTCTAATATTATGGCTGAAACTGCTTCCAATTACTACCAAATAAAAATGAAGGTCATTAGAACATTCGAAAGTGATCTTCGTAAAATAAATTGGTTTGGCTTGATTTTAATAATTCGATTGACGATTGACTGAAACAAGATTGATTACATGAGATGATATCATTATGCTCAAGCGCCTGGATTTACAACGGTGGACAGATCAATTTCATCTTCAAAGTACCTCAAACTGAGTCGTCTTTGCCCTGCGCACATACTCTCGATAAATTTTAGCTTTCACAAAAACACGGAATTCGTGCAACCCAGTCCTGGCGATCGACCATACTATTTGCATTGGGATAGCAAAAAATTTTAATTTCAAATATTCATGACCGGGAACGGCGCTAAAATTAATTTCTCGGTTCATAAAAATAAAGATTTTCAAGTTCAAAATGTTAGATCGATTCATCCTATATTGTGGCACGTTAAACTTAGCTAAATATTTAGTGTCCATAGTTCGGAATATAGAAACGTTCACATTTATAACATTTCGCTGCAAAACTTAGGTAGAGTGTGCCAGGCCAATGAAATCCGTTGGAAATTGACCCAGTTCTGAGTTTTGAACAAACGTAGCTCACCTCTGATTTTTTGAAATGCGAGTTGGGCTGGATTCATATCAAAACTGAGTCGTCATCGCTCGAAAAATCTCGGATTTTACCGTATGGTAAAGTCGTTTTTTTTGCGGTATTGGCAACAAACCTTTGACCCGAGGATTTTTAAAAGGTTGTTTACTGGAATCCTCACTGGAATTGATGGAGAAAAAGATTGTGGGGAGATTATCTTTGGGAAAATTCCCCTTGGAAGAGTTTAATTCCTCTACAACTTCTCTGGATGTATCACTTGAACGCAATTTACAGTCGCATTTCCAGCATTAGTAAAACACTTTGAAGAGAATAAACACGTAGTGATTATTTCATATATCAACAAAATATGCAATACTCTAAGGAGATTATCAGCGAGGATTCAATGGTTGAAATTTAACGAATTCTGTGCAAAGGAAAAATCTAACAATGTGGTGATGTAGGTTATCAGATCAGTGAATTTTCACATATTTTTGTAGCATAACTCACATATTTAGTTCTAATGGAAAATGTTATTCAGATGTATAAAAGGACTAGTGCTGTACCCTACATGTACAAAACCTAACTAAAGAGAAAGGTGTACCTTAATGAGCCACCAAAGAAAACCAGTCATTAACCGGAAGTTCGGTTTGGTAGGTGATGATCCATCTTTATCATAAAGACAGATTAAAGAAGCTGTAAATGTTAAATTTGATAGTCTTGTCTCTTCAGCTGTGGTGCTGAAAATGTATTATTAACCCCATCGTGCTACGGTAGGAGAGATCACTTCAATAAAATTAGTGAGATTATGTGTAGATCAGATAGATTTAAGTTGTAATTTTATCCACGAACGATAGGGGACCATAATAGCATTGTTCCACCGCGGTAGGGTCATATTCTGGTCAAATTTAATGTGGTGTATATTCATCCCCTGCCAAACCCCCTAATGGTGGCTTGCAGGATACCAACATATTTAAAAATATCTAAATAATTTTGCATATAGATTTGCCTAGTACACATATAATGACTGCGTAGTAGTCTCTAAACCTGTTGTCCTGTAGACTTATAATTTCTCGGTGAGTGAACCAGGATTTTTCTCCTCCTACATTTTCGTATCACTGAAGGAAATAATTCAAATGGACTCGGCGCATGATTTTCTGAAAGAGTCAAAGGAATCTACCTTTTCGTGGCACTTTCTAACCAGTTATTTGGAAAAACACCGTTATTTTTATAGCTTTTATTTGAATCCATATATGCATACGTACGCCGTCTGCACCCGTTTCTTTCTGAAAGAATCTTGCGCCTGGGAAAAGCGCGGGTGGATTTAATTTGGCCCCTCCTCGTGGATATCATTTTTTCCACGAGCGATAAAGGATGATAATGATATTGTTCGAGCGCGGTAGGAACATCTAATGTATGCAAGTAAAATTATTCTGGTATGTATTCACCCCCTGCCACACATCTTGGCGGTGGCTTGCAGAATACATATAAATAAAAAAATAGAAAATAGATCCGTAATATGTGCGAAAATGTAATAGCAGAAAATTATATGAGTGAAAAATTGTTATATAACTTGGGAAAAAGGAACAAAATCATGTAGCACGAGTAGAATGCCTAGTATATAGTTTCTTTAAAATATACTACAACTTAAATGGAAATTAATTTAAAGCCAATACCAAGCAATCGGTGCTAAACTTATAATCAACAGCAGAATATTTGCTCCCCGTTGACATTATGCTCATTACTTATTTGAAACATTTTAATTTCAATTAATACTTTATCTGGACTACAAAATTTCATTGGATTGATTTATGAGTTTTGACTTAAGTCCTACCAGATTTTAAAAACATGACACATGGCCCGATGCGATTTTCAGTCGTTAAAGAGAGTGTAGGAATATTAAGGGGATCAATATCTGGCAACGAAATTCGGATGACGTCATGATATCTCCTGTCATACCGACCACAATGTTTTTCAATTTTGGGTGTCGGAGTATGGGAACATTTGTTAAAATCGCATGTCTTTAAGTTGTACATCTGTTTCTTCAAACCATCTTCACCCCTCGAGATCATATGTTCCAATAAGGAGATGTCGAGTTGCAAAAGCACAGTAATATTCGCGCCCTCAAATGGGTTGTGGCTGATTTCTGCTGGTATCAAAGAAAAAAAATTAGGAGGCCATATGATCTACACAAATTGAGCTACCCAGTAAGAGGTAGATAAATAGAGAGCTTATCTTCTTAAAGATGGAGAAAAAAAATTATCACCTAAAATTTTTGGTACCTAGCTGAATTCTGCACTATTACGCCCGCACGGTTGTAAATTTAGCGAAAACCTGTATTAATCATATTTTATAAAATCATTGGATATCTTCAAAGAAAATACACAATAAAAAATATCTGTAGTATTTCGTTCGATAAAAAGAATACGGGTATAAACTGTAGTCTAGTCTTAATAAAATAAAAGAATAAGCATTCTATCTTCTCAATAGTTTTAATTGAAATTAATCGTATCAATGTTTGCGAATCTTATGCAATTTCTTGATGCTGAAACATTACCTAGTTTTTATTAAGTACACTGCTAATTTATAAAAACTACGGTTCATAATTCCAATTGTACCCCTGCCATTTTTTAAAGATGTTTCGTGAAGATGCCACTATCATCGCGAGAATTGGATTAGGGAAGTGGCCTCGTCACCGATCCCCGAGGACCCTTGCCTTCCTTCTTAAGGTTGACACCACCATAACTCGAAACTTCAAGCGGCGTCACTTCCGAATATTTCACGATTAGGCGGATAGTTTTCATGGCTAATAATATGTGATAAAAGCATCTGAATAAACACTGCCATGATATCCAATTTAAAACATTCATTTCTGACAAAGAACCAAAAAGAAGGGGTCATTATTGATACGAGAAAATAATGTGGAACCTATAACGTATGTGCGATGTGGTGCGAATAAGGAGCCATGGCGTTTATCTTAGAGTATAGTGGAGTTTTATGACATCTTTAATTCATGGGAAGCATTTTCTCACCCAGTAAGACTGCAAATCGTTTAGTCAGGATTCTCCAGTGTCGGCGTATAGCCCTACAAAAATCCTAATTAGGAAGCCCTCCACACGTCCAAAACAAAGAGGGCGCCGATTCTCAAAGCTACTAGTCAATTTATATATTCTTCATGAAAGGTCACAAAATAATAAAAAAACATTAACTCGACCTTTAAATTACAAACGGTAACTAATTTCGCAAGATATATATTGCTGTATGAGGAAATTCTTGAAGGGCGTTTTATTTTTCTATAAAAATTCTCACAGGATCGTTTTCAGGCATAGAGTTGGGTCTTTTCGTTTAGTAATAATTTGTCGCTAGGTTATCGCATATTTGGGTGTGTCTATTTACTATCCGTGAGGTGGTATTAAATAGGCGAAATGAAGTGGCAACCTTAATATCTATCCACAATGAAGTGGACATCTTAAAGGAGTTGTGCGCCGATTACAAATTAGGACCATGTCACACGGGATAACAATTCGCATATATATATTTCATCAGAGAGTGTTTAATGTGACTCCTGCTCTCCCCTGTGGTGCCTTTGAGCACGATGCAATACGTAAAAATAGTTTGCGAGGGGTTGGAAGGGATTATTGCAGCAATTATCAACGCTGCTGTTAAAGGATTTCTCCTTCCTTTGGGATAAAATTTGCCTCCACGTTCAATCAAAACTTTTACTTGATTTTTGCAATAGTCGCTATTTGTCGTCTGTTTACCATTTCGCGCTACAGAGCTCATTTGTTAGAAACCATCCACGCATTCATGCTAAGTTCTTTCCTGATTGGTAGCAATTGGTTGCCATAGGATTTTCTTAAAATTTAAATACAATTTGAAATTCAAATTGGGTAAAAACTTGGCTATTGTAAAACGGGGTTAACTTAAGTTCTCAAAGAAAACAAAAGAGTTCAATTTTCCCCCATTATTGCAGGGTGAAAATCGATCGAATGGATTGACATGTTACGAGGAAAATTGAATAACTAAAATAAAAGGGAAATTAAAGTTCTTATTAGAAGGATAAATATTTTCATGAACATTACGTACGAATAAAAAATCAAAATACTGTAGAATTAATTTTGGCAAGTTTCACTAGCGCTTACTAATTAAGGATGGAGGGGAAATTTATATAATGGAAAGAAAGGAGCTGGTACGTACTATCCAGGAAATAGAATTCCATAGGAATCATAATAACACATCAATTTACATTAAAACGTATTGAATATAAATTGCCTCATTGCTACATTCTACAACACTAAGTCAGAGTCGCTAAAATGATCCATATGTGCCTACATCAATAAATCAATCAATAAAAGGGTGCCATTCAGAAATAAGACGACATAAGCCGTCAATGGAGCGTTTCCTTCATCACCAATTCTTTTCCTTGCCACCTCCTCAACTCACTCATGTGCTTTTGGAATTGCAACAGCACATTGTTCAGGCGGAAGAAGGGACTATAATTTCATAATATTAAGCCGAATAGTCGTTAAATAAATAAATAAACGTGTTGGTCAATTCACTAATTCTGCTTTAATGACTTCCACCTTACCGGCCACGGAATACATTCATACTACGTAATCGCTCATCTAACTAGCAGAAAAAACCGAGCCGCCGGGTGCAGCTGAGTAATATTTATCAACAGTATTTAAATATGTACGCTAGTCATGCATACTTTCATTGATAGGAAATTATTTTTAGATTCTGTTAGATTTCTTTAAAATTCATTTTTTTAGATTCGTTTTGAAACTTGCTCGGTGAAACAAACTCCTCTGACCAGTTATTATAAAAAATGAGATAAAACGCGTATCGAGTGTAGTTAGCTACAAACAAAAATGATTTGTGCCAAAATCACTTTATTGATGATTTCATCCGTTTGGAAAATGGATCCAGGTGCAATAAATTTAAGAGTAAACTGATGGTTAATCTAAGGTGACGGTATTATATCTTCTACCGCCCCTCCCATCATAATACCCGTCAAAACCCTTACTCTATCCGCATAGGGCCCTCAACGAGAATCTGAAAGGTTTTAAACTTTCACCCGTGCGCGAGCATGGATGGACCTTGTGTGGATGCCGTCTTGCATTTGCTCGATTAGATATTACAATCGAATGCGAACTTAGTGTCTAGACCAAATTATAATCCAATTTACCTCACCTTAAATCCTATTTATGTGAGAATCCAAATAAACTATAGTGCTTAGAAAATTATTGCCAAGTTCACCGGACTTTAGCTCCCGAGTATTTTTTTTCCTTTAGTTGAACTTATATTTCCACTAGAAGCCATTTTTTTCAAACTTCAGGTAAAGATACATGGAGAGCTTTTTCGTTCCTCAATCAGCATTCGGTTTGGATCTTTCGATTTAGATCTCGGATCTGCCCTCTGGGGAGGGTGGGGTGGGTGAGCGGAGGATATGTGAAAGAGGGCCGAGAGAGGGTGAAAAAAGAATTTCGCAAAAACCTCCAAAGGCTTACTCTTCCCCCACCGCCTCTCTGGATACAAAAAGGCACCTCTCCGAAACCTTCCCCATCCCTCAGGGCTCTTCCCACTCCTCCACTCCCCGACTCAAAATCGCCGCAATCTGAAATCCACCATTCGTCTTCCACTGTCTCCACCCTAGGTCCCGAAGACTGAACCCCGACGGGGACGTTGAGAGGGTTATTCCGCCCCCTGTGGTACCGCCCCGCTTCCCCGCTTCGTCTTGCCCCTCTCCCCGGACAGACAGTCAAGGGATCTGGCCAATGCGATGACGGGGACTGGATCTCACCGCCACGCGGAAGAGGAGGGTGCGGAATAGGCGACCGTTCGTCCGGCCAACCGAAGCCTTGGGGAGCGAGGGTACGAGAGGGCATGAGGGAGCGTGTTCCACGTGCTTTCGGGCGGAACTCACTCCGGGAGGATTCCGCCCGAGGGCAATTGCTTCATGGGCATTGCTCGGTATTTTTGTCACCCACTCGGTGACTACGGACGATGAACCATCATAGATATTCCATCGGGTACTCTTGGTGACGTCTTTGGCGCAGGTGAGAGTAAGACAGTGCTATCAGACCGTTATTTAACCTAAAGTATCGTATTGAGGGCACGACGAAAGAAGATGACAAAATTATGAGAATGGGTTAGTTTCATTCATCCAAAGGTTTTAACGCCCAAACGATTTGTCGGATTAACTGGGATTTGGCCGAATGAAGGGAATCTTTGGGAATGAAGGGAAGGGCATAAGAAAGGGTTTCTATGTCCATTCAATTCTCTAAAAAACAACAAAAGGACATAGCTTAATGTGCTTAGTGTTTCTGGAGATAAATGACTTACAATATGTGTGAGTAATATTCCTTTAACTGGGTACGCAGGAGTTGTCACGCTGATGCACTGATAAGATTGAATTCATACAATCTGTTTATTTCTAGCCAATAGTATATTTGAGCTTTGAAACTATGCATACCTTTCCAGTATTTTCCTAATATGTAAAAATCGATGGTGAGCAGTTAATTACATGGTCAAAAAATCTTAAAATTAACTTCCATCATTTTTAAAATCAATGCTAAAATACTGTACTCAATCGAGTGTCACTTAGTAGACCAGAGCCTAGTCCACAAAATAAAATACAATAAACTTCATCAAATTAATTTAACTCGTCAATCCTCATTTTATCAAATTTAATGTATACATGAAGTATAACGATGGATGGTACCTTTCATAACAACGAGAATAGCTTTTGTGAGTCCCGAAATTCCATAATGGCACCCAAACCAACAATATTGGACTTGGTTTGTGAGGAGGCTCTCTTAGGAAAAATTTAAATCTCTTCCATCAGGGTGCCCAGAGCTCCTAACTATGATGCAATTGATATCCTTAATCGGATATAAAGTATATAATATTTTAATTATGCAAGGTAACTACGAATACTATCCCTATTTTTCCCATGTTTTATCTATTAAGAGAAGTTATTTCCACATTCCCAAGTAATTGCTTTTCTTTTCATGCATTCCTTGTTATTATTTATATTTCGTGAAAATAAGGTAAATGACACGGTGGCAACGGTTCAGAGATACACCCTTATTATGCGCAAGAACAATATATATGAAAAAATGCATTTGAAAACAATAGCAGTTAAAGATACTCGAATTTCCCATCTGTAGCTGTACCGTCGAAAAATACAAATCTGACATTACATTCCTTATGTCTTCAAATATTGCAGAAAGGCGTATAAAATTTAAAACATTTTAAAATGTACGTCAACATTTTTTCAGTCAGTAAATAAAAAGGAACAGGAGGTTTATGATAAATTTAAATATCATTATAATATTAAATATATATTTAATACACTAACGTGGATCCGACTTTATATTAAACAATTAATAATATACACACATTATTTAAATGCATACAAAACACTTTGTGATGCATTATATATATATATATATAGTACATATATATATATATATATATATATATATATATATATATATATATATATATATATATATAGTAATTTATTTAAATGCACATTTTCTATGTATACACTTTACACTGGCAACGAAACCAATACAAAATTAGAAATCATCTGACAAATCCCCAAGTCCATGTATTCAAATGACTAGATCCTGAAATCTTATTTATTTATGAAAAATACTTCAAAGTGACACATTTATGTAGTTCATCTACAGTAAGAAGGCACACCTTGCAACTGGAGAGTGTCTATCGTCCTTATTTTCATTCATTCAGTGGAGTTGTCAATATTTCAGCAAAAATTATTTCATATAATTGGATGACAATCAAAACTTAGCGGGTATGCTGCTCTCCTCTTTAGACATGAGCACTACAAGATCTAATAACCACGAGTAACAACACAGATGACGCCATATTTACAAAAGGTGGACGATGGTCCTGCTATTGGAACATGCGGTTAGTTTCTTTCGATATGCGTGCCACCATTCCCAGACCCTAAAATGCCTCGATCTCGCGAAGCAAGGATTTGAGGGCTGCTGCCGTGAGGGAAAGCATTGAAGGAAAATATTCGATCGCTCTGCAACCAAATCTTAGAGACAAGATACTCAGTAAGAGTAATCAAATATATTATTTCCATTACAGGTTTTCACCGTCACTGGTGAAAACCACCGAAAGTGCACCCAATTTGCCAAATTCTGTGAGAATACACGTATAGAATGAGACACTTTCGGACGCCTTCGTTTATGATGCTAACTAAGCACCGGAGTGAAATTTTAATCAAGGTAAATTCACGCACGATTCTCTAGCATGGAAATCCATGCGTCAGGCCCGCGGAGCTGAATCCTATAAAGAGTGAGAGGAGGTGGTCGTGGCGTCCAGGGGTTGGCTGGCTGCTGCCATACCGTTTGAGGGTTGATGGGAAGGGTACGCGGGCGGGATGATACCCTGTGCAGGAATGTGTGCGAGGAGTAAAGGGGGTGGTCTCATTCCCCCCTGGACCCTTATCCTCTTTCCCCGCTCCTCTAGCCCTCCAACCCCCCCCCACAGGCTCCTCCGAGGCTACCCTCGGAACCGCGAGCATTTTAACCGACTCCCGAACGGTGCGCCGAAAAAAGTGATGGGACAGCAGATACTTGCCTCTCTCCCGGACATGGCTTGGAAGAGAATTTTTTATGGCCAGATGGGACGCGGGGGCGGAGGGTGAGAATCGGTACGATAAGGGGGTGGGTGAGGGGAGTGTACGCCACCAAAAAGCAGTTTCCCCCGATCTCCTCCCTCGCGGACCCCATCTATCCTCAGCTATCTATCCCATCGATCTATCGGCCTATCCTGTCCTATTCTTGCCGCGCCCGGAACGACTCCACTGACGCCTCTTCCTTCCTTCCTTCCTTCTCAGGCGGGCGGTTACTCACTCCCCACCGAAATTTCAGACACCGCGAGGTTCTCCCGTGGTGTTCAGCTAACTCACACGCTCCCATCCCCAAATGTTTTTTTTCTCTCTTTTGCCCACATGAGATTTACGAGTGACGGAAGGGCGTTGAAGGGAAGAAATTGCGATTGGACGAGAGAGGAGTGAGGCGGGGTAGGAAGTGTTTAGGAGACGAAGGCTAGGGCAAGTATCTCCTGATCTTTGGGACGAAGGCACAAATAGGCGAATATTGGCAACCGCAAAAAAATTCAGCTCAGATGGTGCTATTCTGTACACATCTGCGCAACAGTGTGTTGGAATTTCGGTCGGCTTTCCTTCACAAGAAAACTTTGTCATATAGAAACAAAATTTCCATAATCTTTACTAAAATAACATGACACATCACAATGTCAAATCGATATTCTCTAATTTTCTTACGTAACTTGTATTGAGCAAAAAATATAAATGCCACACGAATGCAGAAAAATTGATTTTGAAAGCTGATTTGAACAGTATACTTTTTTTAGAAATCAGATATAAGCATCGTAGTTTAAAATAAATAGGAATTTTTCCTAATTTTTAACGCTTAAATCACACCCAATATAGCTGGGAAGGAAAAAACTCAACTGGAACTGTTTAACCGACAGTAATGTTAAATTGCATATAGTGTGAAATTACAACGAAGGATATATTTTTCTTTTAACTCTTAACGTTTCGGAATGAAAGCCAATACGAAGAATAAAAAGTTTGGCATAGCTAGAATTCTCCAGAAAGACATATAGGGTTTGAACAGCAGGGCTGCAGTGGCGCGTCCGAACGCTTTGCTTAGTGAAATCATACGCTTCCATAATTAGTGATATGATTAACAGCAAGATATTTTATCGACAATTAATTCGTAGATTTTTAATCATTACCTGGAAAGTAGGGAACATTTTTTTCGGATACATGTACGCCGAATACAATCCAACGGGTTCAGTTTGGGTTTTTCAAAGGCTAAAAAATGAAAAATATACTTTTTCTGTGTATCCTCAGCCCTTCCAGTTACTTTTGAAGGGATTCGGGCAAACCTCCGCTATAAAGACTTACATATCTATCCGACCAATCTATTCATCTCCTCTCGCACACACCCGCCTCATCCTTGATTTATATCGTCCCCACAGCAACGCCTTCCCTAGCGATGCGTGGGGGAGTAGAGGTTCACGTTATCTGTTGGCCCTCATCCCCAATCCCGACCAAATCCAGAGCGCTTCCCTCTTTCATTTCACATTACTTTAAAAAAAGCACTACTTTCCTTCCCTTCGCCTTCTTCCACGGCCAAGAAGGCTGGGCCAAGGCGAAAAGGATAAAAATGCAAGGGAAGGAGAACGAAGGGTGGGGACAGTGAGTGGGGAGGGAAGAGCGAAGATCGGATGGAAGCAGTGCGAATAGATGGCGCTGCTTGGCCGAGGGAGCTTCGGACTCGCTCCGCAGAGATTACCGGCATGTAGATAAAGGGGGCGTGGGGGAGACAGAGGGAGTGGGGCAGCCTCCCCGGCGGGAACTCCGCGGACCCCTCATCCTCGTCCCATGCGGATTTAAGGCTCCATATCTGAGCTAGGTGTGATACTAGTCAAGAATATTCCAGGCAGTCCATCCAGTTCAAACATGTCCAAAGGCAAAGAGCTGACACGGTACGAAGAAATATTCAACGCGGTCGTTCCAAAATATAGTGGCGGAATGTCCTTGAATGACGAGGGCACTGAGCGGCGGATTACTAAAAACCAGCGAAAATCATCGCTGGCTGGAGTGAAATATTAGCATCGAGGACATAGTCGCCGTTCCGCTCACTTCGACAATGGTTGAAATCACTGCAGTACAGCAAAGTGTGATTATAGTCTACACGTATAACCACTTTATCATGTGCAAGATTTGGTGAAAATATTTATGAAAAGGGGTGCGAATTTCACACTCCATCCATAATATGGCGTTTCGTCCTTTATTTTCCATGAATGTTGATGGGGCACAAGAGAAAAAAATCATGAATTTATACTCTTTAATAGATTAGGAAATCAATAAAAACTATTGGAAGAAAATGTACTTTGCTTCCCTATATTTCTCCTGCAAACATTTTGAAAGGGGCGAGATTCCCGAATGTAATGGAAGTAAATAAGAGAAGCAGTAAAAAATTCCTCATGCCAACGATTACTTCGCTTTTGATTGATTTTACTTAAATCTACTGTCTTACTTACTTACTTACGTAAAAGGTACTTAAATCGCTGTCCAAACCAAAATTATGACAGTTACAAACCGAACTTGTAACAAGCGCTACCAAGCTATCCCTCAAACAATATTGCTTCGAGGAAAATTCACCACGAGGCAGATACATATGTGCTAAATCAGCGTCGTATTACTGCTGTTATCAGACCTTTTTGAGAGAAAATTGACCTCCACACTACGTGAAATAGTGCCCACCAGGTGGAAGCAATCGGAGCAGATCCACATCTGATGTCAATGTTTGCAGAACGTATGTACAACTGAGTCTCGTAATTATGAGCTGCCAACGCTGGTCCCGACTTGTCATTTGCTGATTCCTAAGACGATTTTCATCTCCGCGTTCTCAAACTCTTTCGGTCACTAACGAACTCTCTCTGCTTCATCTTTGGCTCTCGTGCTCACATCGACCAGTTTGTGCCACCTTCAGCACGAGAGTTTCTTCCAAACGTTGGTGGGGGTTGCAAGTTCCCGTTTATTTTCGCTTTGCCCACGATTTTTCTTCTGATATCCCGCTAACTCGAGAAGGTCCCGCTACCATTCCTCTGCGATCATCTTCTGCCCCTTCTTTCCGTTCCAGAAGGCTTGCAGTTGCTTGGACGACCGTCATCTGATTCGGTATCATTGCCAAAGGATCGCGGTCGAATTTTCACGGAATGCTCTCTTTCGGGTCCTAGGCCAACGGCACCCTTGACCTCCGTACTGATGACATTAGACTCTGGTACAGGGGGAGTCGGGTGGAGGATATGATTCTCCACAAGGCCCCTTCCAAACGATTTGGAAACACCCGTCTTCCCTCTCTTTCGCATTCCCTCCACTCCGATTTCAAGCGTAGATTCCTACCCTAGATTGCCGGCATGGATACGCGCCTTGCTGGCGTGTGCTAAGCATTGACTCCCTCGGTAGGGACTTCCTTAATACGTTCATTTATTGCATAGGGAGTTATGGTTGTTTTAAGACGCAATCTCAGAGTTAAAAAAAATACAATCAATCGCAGCTTTACATGGATTTTCCCTACCCAGCAGTTGGCCTCTATTTCTAAGGCATATTTATCGTAAACTGTAATCAGTTGTACCGAAGAAATGCAACGTCATAATCTATACTTACACCAAAATGTTAAAAATTTCGTTTCAAGATGTGGCATGAGGCCCAAAATACGAACCTTTTATGTTTGTGTGTATGTATACATAGTATATCCCTCCCATGGACTATACACATGAAGCGGTGGAAGGGTTGTTGCGTTCCGATGACCCCTGTGCTGGCGGCAGTAATGATAATTTCTCCTGGTGATTTCACGCATGCCAGATAGGTCAAAGGTTAGGAGGCAGACGAAAGGAAATCCAAGTAGCGTCTGTTCCTAAGTGGAACAAACTCGCTGCAAAGGCCTCTGACCCCAGTGGGGCGGCCATTGAGTGATGGTGTCACGTTAAAAACACTATTGAGGAGGACAACGGGAAACCACTTAAATTACCATTCCCAAGAATATAATGATGGACACTATAGAGAATATGAGTTCTGGCAATTACGGGACTCGCCCCAATCGGCCGTGTGTCGTACCCGGCAGCGGGAGAGGCAAGGATTCGGCGATCGTCATCTCACGAAACCCTTGCAAAAGAAAACCGACAGCAGCGGAACAGAAGACGCAGAAGAAGAAGACCAAACTAGTTAGAATAGGCACTTGGAGTGTTAGGACAATGTTGAGGATAGGAAAATTATAAAATATAAAGCGGGAGATGGATAGAGGTAATAAAAATATGCGAGGTGAGACGGAAGTATAGCGGGAATTACTGGGATGAGGTATGTTAGTTATAGAGCGGAGGGGACGAATGCCAACGAGGAGTTGCCATAGTAATAAATAAAAAGGTAGGAAGAAGCATAATCGACATAGAACAAGAAAAGGATAGAGTATTTCTAGGTCGACGAACCGACGAACTTGGTCATTGTTCAAGTATACATGTCACCGAGCAATCATATGGAGGAAGAAGTCGATAGGATATACGATGAGTTAGAAGATATAATCGCGGGTGTTACTGCTGGGAAACATTTGATAGTAATGAGGGATTAGAATGTGACGGTAGGCGGAGGAGATGATAATGAGGTGGGGGCCTACGGTTTAGGCACGAGGAATGACCGTGGGGAGAAAGTTCTGCAGGAGAAAGGAGTTAATCATTACCAACGCTTGGTTTAAAAAACACAAAAGGCGTAGGCACATATGGAAAATGCCAGGTGACTCTGAATAGTATCCGTTAGAATATAGTGTCGTTAGGCACAGATTTAGGAAAGCTTCCCTGGAGCGAAAGCGGACTCTGACCACAATTTAGGTGTTACGAAGAGTAGTCTCCGTTTCCAAAAGAAAAGGCAGGTGCGGCGGGTTAGGAAATAGAATGTAGAAATATTAACTTGATTGATAAGGGAGGTTTATCAGCAGGGTGTCATAAACTTCATGAATGAAAGGAAAGAGCTGATTACTATCGAAGAAAAATGGATATGTATCAAGAAAGGGATATCAAAAGTAGTTAAAAAACAAAGAAACTGTTCAAGAGAAAAGGACAGGAAACTTTGGATCACGGATGAGATTATTACAAAGATGGATGGGAGAAGATTTTCTGTAGAATGTAAACACTGAGATGGACAGAAGAAAGTATACGGAGTTAAATTATAAACAAAGACGGGCAACAAATAAAGCCAAAGTAGCATTTTACGAGAAGACATAGTAGTGCGAGGATATACAATGTTTGCAGAGGATAGGTGAAATTGGTGCGCTGTAGATGAAGGTTAAATCACCATCGGGAAGTAAGAAGGGAAGATCTGTGCTTATAGTAAGAGATAAGTTGGGTAGGATAATAGTTGAAACAGAAAATATCCAAGAGATATGGAAGTACAGTCTTACATGGCATACATGAAAGACTGTACTTCCTGTACTGTGGACATTAGGGGGTAAGGTACTTAGGCTAAGATTTTTAGACAGAAAGAGAACATAGCGTAAAGGAAGATAGCTAAGGTTCAGGCATTCTCGACGATGATAAAGGGTAATCATTAAGGGAGATAAAATTAAGTAAGGCCGTGGTGGTGCACTATATTCCTGCAGAACTACTAATAGATTTAGGAAAATGTGGTTGGAAGAGACCAAATGGACTCATTCGTAGCATCTATGAGGAAGGAATCTGACCGGAAGATTTTGTGAGATCAGTGTTAGTGCCTATTCCGAAAAGGGTGGGATGGGCTACGTCATGTGAGGGCTACAGAGCAAGTTTGATATCTCACGCAGCGGAAGTTGTTCTCAGGATCATCTCAATAAGGATAGAGAGTAGGGCAAGGAATACTTAGGGGATCATCAGTTTGGGTTTAGAAAGGGGATAGGCACGCGCGATGCCAATGCAGTAAAGAGATCTCTAATGGAGAGGAATATGGAATACAATCAGGACGAATTTGCCTGTTTCGTAAATTTTGAAAAGGCGTTTGATAGAGTGAATTGGGAAAAACTAATGAACATATTGCAGAAAATGGGAATAGATTGGAGGGACAGGAGACTAATCCGCAACCTGTACATATCTGAGACGGCTAAGGTGCAAGTGGGGAACGGGAAGTCTGAATGGGCAGTGTTAGGAAGAGGTGTAAGGCAGGGTTGCCCATTTTCACCGGTGCTGTTCAGCGTATATGTGGAAGAAATGATTAAAGAGGCATGGTAAGAACTGGAGGTAGGAACTAAAGTCGGAGGTGAATCAGGTTTGCTGATTGCCAAGCTTTAATTTTCCAGTTACCAGACAAGGGCATTGGGGCAGTAAGGATGAGGCCGCGTCATTATCGTGTAAAATAGGAAAACAATCTTTAAGAAAGGTTTTCAGTCTCTGGGATCCGGGGAAATAGGTGGTGCAAAGGTTGAGTCCTGCGTCAGAGGGGTTGTTTTTCTCTGGTGTGTGTGGTCGGGTGGACCGGTTGATTTTATTCGGTAGAAGCTTTTCTGGGTAACCACGTTTGTGGAGTGCATGGTGTAGATTGTGGAGGTATTTGTTGAAAGTTTTACTTGTTATCTGTTTTATTTGATGCTCTATTGTGCCTTTATATATATTATATATGTACTATATTATATTATGTACGTATATATTAGGGACATAGTGACCAAGGCGCTAAAACTCAAGATTATTGATAGAAGGGTGGTGGTCCGATTCCGAGTGACGCCTTTGAGCAACATCAGCTCAACACAATTTAAGTGATTTTTCGGGTATCAGCTCATCGTAGGAAATCACATCCCCCGCATAGAGAGGGCACTCCTTACTTTGATGTGTGTATTTCACTCGCCGTATTAGGCTTAGTGCGTACAAAGTGAGATGTACTCTCCCCTTTCAAACCAGCGCTAAGGTTGCTTACTATAGCTGTACGCAAATATATATTTGCACAATCATATGCACAAGTAATTTATATATTAATACTAGAGAGGAATGGACTTAGTTACTGATGTTTGTTTGTATTTATCAAAATGTTTCTGGGTTTAATAGAAAACAATGTCATTGCTTTCTTTAATTCATAAAATGAGAAATACGATAGGTTTAGTTGCTTACTCTTTGGTGCTGCACGATTTTAACTTCGAAGTCGATGTTAAACAATTTTGCTGGAAGTTTATCCTAAAAGTCAAAGCTTTAAATTATTTAAAATCCATAATTTTATTAATATTTACATTTATTAATTCAAAATAAATTTTCAATTACTATTTTAGCCTTTCTCCAATTATAGACTTCTCAGGGTGATGAGGTCATGTAGCTGGATTGAAAACTGAAATTTTTAAAATGTAATTAAGGATTTTAAGTAATTCCAAAATGTCAACGTATTAAACAGTTAAATAGGGCCTGCTTTCATTGTGTGAACACCAACTAGCACCGTAAAAGAAAGTAATGTTACTGTAATTCATTCATGGAGTGAGATAGTCAGTTGTTTTGCTGATGTATGATAATCTCTTAGAGTAAACTAAGTATAAGAGATATACAACTCAGAGTTTCACGATTTTATAAATCAATTTGCATGGTTTAGCTAAATACAGTTTTTGGGCACTTGATATATTAGTAAAGGGACAATATTACACAACCATTTTTTCTCTCAATGATAAAAACATGTAAAATCATAAGTCATCATCAGAGTTTCCATCCTGAGAGAGAAGCATGTTCTTTTTAGCACAAAAAGTATCAGTTCGATATTCCAAAGTAGCTCGGCTTGTGATAAATGAAATCTTTAAGCACATGGGTAAGATACTCAAGTCACCACATGACTCATTTGTAATCTTATGCCAGCCACTCTCCTCAGCGTTAAATTCTGAGTTCAAAACTGCCTAGGTAGGGGCTCAGTAAATTACTCGGTTAAAACTAGGATAAATTAATCCCGATTTATAATACATATGATTTAAATTACACGGTTTCCCTCCTATCCTTCTCAAAACTCTTAAAATGACCAAGGGTATTTTTTTGACAGTAGTTTCGCTAAAGCCATAATATAGTAAGACAATTATCCAAAAAGCTTTTCTTCATGCACGAGAGAGTATATAGGTTAATCGGGCCGCTGTCAAATAACCACATTGCAACTGAGTTCGCAGTGAAGTATAAATAGCACGTCTCTCAGAATTTCATTTGAAAGTTCAAAATATTATCTACTTTGACGTCAGATGAGGAACCCTAACTGCCGTAAACTTTGGAGCGTTAATTTGCGAGGAAAATAATTACTCTCTGTCGTGCAAGCGTCGTCAAGTGCTTTTCAGTTAGGGATGGGAAAGATCAAAAGAATCAGCGCAAAAATATATTCACATGCATACACGCACAAAATATGTATATATATAAATATACACACACATATGATATACATATAATATCCCATCCCATATAAACATACATATAATATATGTACATATACATGGAATCCAGCGATGCGAATCAAAGGTTGGGCTAGGCCCCGTGGGTAGGTGAGTGGGTAGGTCACAGTTTGTCCTCTATGTTGGATAAAATGAGACCCGCCTGCCGGGAAAAATGGGAGCGTCCTCTGCCTCACTCTATAGTCCTAAGAGCCTCATTTGCAACGATACTTCAAAAGCAGAGGGAGTTCTGAAGGGTTGGCAATAGGGTGAAGAAGTGTGAAAGAGGTAAATGTGGAGGGATGGATAAAGGGGGGGAGGAGGAGTTGGGCCTTTCATATCTTCCCCCAGAATAGGTCTCGCGTTTTTAAAAGAGTTTCACTGGCGTCACTTAGTGCCCGGTAATTGCGGGTCATCCGCCGGTTACCGGAGGCGCGAACGCAGCGCCACACTTGAGCGAACGGTCGGAGCGGGAGAAATAAGGAACAGGAGGAGGGAAGAAGTGAATTTTTATTAAAAAAAAGAGGAGGCGAAGGATAATTTTTTCCATAAAAATGAAATAAGTTCAGACATGCGGGGCACCACGAAGGCAAACGTCCTTGGTGGCCCTCGAGTCCCTCCCGCTCTTCTTTTCATGCTCTTCGTTTTTATGTCTCCCTCTAAACTCATCCGTAGAGAGCAGCGCTGCGTTATCCATTGTTTCGGGCGGGTCGTTGCCATTAGGAGGCAGCCTAAACACCTACTCCACCTCTCCCTCACCCTGCCCACACCCTGCCACCTGCCTATTTGGCCAGAGGCAAGAGGGTGGAAATCCGGGCGCGGTCGGCGCTTTTTGGCCAATTCTGAAAACATTTAAAAGTGACGCAATAGGACTCCAATTTATGGCGTCGACATTTTCAGTCCGCCAAGCGACAAAAGAATAGAGTTCGCATTCGTATAGGGTGCGAATCATAGAAATAATATGAACTGCTTGTGATTTGTGAGCACGAATAAAGATGCAATCGTGATTTGTGAACTGTGATAGTGAAATCACCAGAGTCACTAAATATGGTCATCTATCAAATTAGGCAATAGTTCCCATAATAATCTCTAAAATGAAGCTACTAAAAAGGCATGAGATACAAAAACATCGGGTTGTACTTACGGGAAACATTAGAAAGATATACATAGCTTACACATTCAAAGTAATGCAGAAGAAATATAATACGTAATATCTTTTCGAAACTCTTACCCCCCAGTGATAGAAGTAACACTCATCAGGTAATAACAGCTTCCTATAAAAAATTAATTGATATGACCAAAGTAAATTTCAAGCAGTTATTTTTCCCGTATTTCTCTTGTTTTTTCATATGTCCAAACTATATTTTCCCTTTTCCTTTTTCATATTTTCCCTTCCCTTTTCCCTTTCAAATGTTATGGTAATTACTTTACGTATGTGTGCACTAAAATTCAGGAGTCCCTTGTTTTCCCAATACTAATTCATAGCAAGCATTAAAAAATATAAAAGTGTCAATTAAAACGAGATGGATATTTTAAAATCCAGTGTGTACTGCTATCCCACAGAGATGAGTATTCGAAACGGATATTAGGACCCATCTTATGATTGAAGACTACGTACAGTTGCTATAAGTAGATATAAAATAGGAAGAAGGGAGACAAACCCAGGAGAGTAAGTTGGACTGTTCAGTGATGGCTCATTATTTGCAGTTGGAGGAATCGACATTCTCATCTTGGAGATATTTGCAGAGATAGGCCAGTCAGCGATGTAGTGATTGGTTAAATGGTCAATTAGTGAGAAAATCATGGCCTGATGTTTAATATTTAATGCAATTGGTACTCACAGTGCATCTCCACGGTGATACTTGACGACACGGGCTGACTGATGTTGTTGTTGCTGGCCTGGCAAGTGTACACTGCGTGGAGGTCCGTCCGTTCCAGGCGGCGCACCACCAGTTGGTTGTGCATCACGTTCGGGAAAGGGCTCTGCGTATCCGATGAATCGACCAGCGTGTCACCGCGCCACCACCTCACGGACGGGCTTGGGCGACCTGCTCCATTGGGGATAGGAAATGGAACATTTTCAGTCACTCCTCTCTCCTTCGTGTTCACACATGAATACTAAGACCCTTGCAGGTTGTAACTTGCAAAAATAACTTTAATGAACGCATAAAACACTTAATTACTATATGAGGATAGTAAAGAGATAGAGCGTAGGACTACTGACTGGGGGACCCGGGTTTGATTCCCGAGGAAGCCTCTCTGGGCACCCTCAGCTCTACCCGAGCCGTGTGTTTTTACGTGTACCTGAACTTCCTGAGAAACCATAAACGGCTCAGGGAAAGGAACTGGTCCCCCTTATTATCCTGATAATGTGTTAATTTCACACGTCGTATAAGAATTAGGACTGAGTGAGCTCTTCCATTATCTGGGATAGGTTCTAGGAGCAGTGAAAGGGAAAGAGAACCTAATCATGATGAAAGATTAGAGCGCTGTGGTCAAATATATGAGAAAAAGATTTCCGATTACCCGATTTAAGGGCATACTACTGTGATCTTATCGATTACCATTAGAAATAGCCGTATTTAGTGCTTCTATTTGATATTATCCTATTCAGACTCATAGGAAATATTTCTTTGAAATACATTCCCTTTGATAGAGTGATTAGAAAAAATCATTAATTTGTTGTCCTGCGCATTTCCGCTCTCACCATCCATCAATCCATTTTCCTCCCCCCTGATAGGAAGGACTGATGGAATTGACGACTGCTTCACTCTCTTATTGAACTGCGGATAGGGATGCATTACGTATCTCGTGAAATGATAAAAAATAAAATTGCTCGAGAAAGAATAGATAACGGAATTCTAAAATTAATTCTGGAAATCGCCCACAGCGAAAAAATACACGGAAATTTTTATTTTGCAAAATATAAAAAGCTTTGCAAAGTACACCTTGAGCCTGACGCACCTGGAGGTTCGTGATCGCTTTGAAAAGGGAACTAAAGATTTTTACTTTATCCTGTTTATAGCCTATACGTTATTTTATGCATTTGAAAAATTACTTATATTTATTATTTTTCAAATAATTATTTATTGCTGAAATTAAGATCTCACCCATCTTCGGACTCTTTTCAAATGAGTACGATATGAGCTAAATAAATAAATTTCTGATTTAATTTGTACTTAATAGGATAAGGATATATTGTAGAGTCAAAATAGTTTTCTACAAACAGCATCTCTAACAATGACCCTATGCAACCAAATTAGAAAATAAAATATTTTCCACCAAGACAATCGCTCAACTTTTTAAACTATCTAACATCCATTAATCTTCAGGCCGATTTTTCATGGTATTCCTGCTGTATATGGAGACTCAATTTCAATTCCTTGAACTAGCATTTTACCGATTGAACACATGGCGTGGTACGATAAATGATCGATTTCTACTGAATGTCATCCCTGCCTTCCAGACACAATATTAAGACAAACGTGTCGAGGCAGAAACATATTGCCTAAACATTTATCGTTTTAAGGACGTCCAGAGGAACACGCTAGCTCGTTTTTCATCTTAGCATTCCAATCCTATCGTTCATATCACTCACAAAGGCTGTTTTGCTTCCAGATCACTTAGTTCCAGAGTTGAGTCCATTGATTTGCCAAATGTCAACAAAGTTAAAAACCAAAGCTCATAATATTATAAATCATATTTTTTTAGAAAGATATGAATGCGAAGCCTTGTGAATGTTCTAAACTATTTAGTTTCATATCATCAGAAGAAATTGTGAGGAAAACCAGCAGTCCCAGTTTAATCTTTCTACAGTCGTAATTACTCATGTATATTAAAAAAATACTCACCATTAATGACGGAACTTTTTATTTCGGTTTATATTTTTAACTTGGAAATTAGTTGTCCTCAAAAATACTGTTTCAAAAACTCACGTGCCTTTAATTACGAAACCCACCACATTCTCTTCTGCATAATATTTCAATGAATATTCGTAATAATATAAGCAGTAATTTGGGGAGGTAATAGACGCTGAGTGGCACACACAATTGAAAAGGGTGTCATTTGATGGAGAGACTAAATAGGAGTGAAGAAAAAGTACAGTCCTACTTCCGCCTAAAACATAGGACAGTGCATTGTAGAGCATCACCATAAAATTAAAGCGTCATACTGGATTGCTTAATTATGCAAACATATTTATCAAAATCGATACATACTCGTGTTACGAGTAAGTCAGTACGAAATAGCCAACAAAAATTTCATAACCTTTGGGATCGATAGTTCCATACTTATAAATTGCGTTCATTAACTAAAATAATATAAATAAATGTATATAAATTAACAACGCATAACCTTAACATTTTAGCACTAAAGTGTTTTGTCAAAATCGCTGGATCATTATTAGAGAATTATGTTAAATACGAGGGTCATCCGGAAAGTAGTACCCGTTAGTGCCGCATGAAGTGCTGACGACGCGAGTAGCCGCTGGACGAGGTCAGATAGCTTCAGTGGCTTGTCTGCCTTCTCTGAGCCAAGTTGCGTGATGCTAGCATTGCCTGTGTTGTTTCTGTGATTGTTTACAATGTTTAAAAAAATTGAGAACGCCGCCAGTTGTGAAGTGAGGGCAGTGATTAAATTCCTCAATGCAAGAAACGTTCGCCCATGTGATATTCATCGCCAATTAAAGGAGGTGTATGGAGACAATGTAATGGACGAGTCGTCTGTTCGGCGGTGGTGTCGCAACTTCAACATGGGGAGGGGGAACACACACGACGATGAGCGTTCGGGGAGACCGTCTGTCATTACAGACCAACTGGTGAGCTCAGTTGACGAATTCGTGAGGAACGATCGGCGCGTCACAATTGATGACATCTGCGAGCATTTTCCCAATGTTTCTCGAACAATTGTTCATGAAATTGTTAAACACCATCTGCATTATGCAAAAATTTGTGCAAGATGGGTCCCTCGCATGCTTACAGATGAGCACAAAACCAAGCGTATGGCTGCAGCACTGACGTTTTTGGGACGTTATTCTGATGAAGGAGACTCTTTCTTGACTCGCATAATTACTGGTGACGAAACATGGGTTTGTTATGCATCACCTGAGAGTAAACGACAGTCAATGGAGTGGCATCATGCTCATTCACCAAACAAACCAAAAAAATTCAAGACAGTTCTGTCCACCAGGAAACTCATGGCAACCATTTTCTGGGATCGACGAGGTGTATTGCTTATTGATTTTATGGCCCGTGGAGACACTATTAATGCCAATGCGTATTGTGAAACATTAAAGAAATTACGGCGGGCAATACAAAATCGGCGGCGAGGTCTATTGTCTACTGGTGTCATTCTCGTTCATGACAATGCCAGGCCTCATGCAGCTGGGATAACACAAAAACTTTTGCAGCAATTCAAATGGGAAACTTTCGACCATCCACCCTATAGCCCGGACTTGGCCCCTTCAGATTTTCATCTCTTTACAGAGCTTAAAGACTTTTTGGCAGGAAAAAGATTTGACAGCGATGAAGAACTTAAAGAAGGAGTGACCCTGTATCTCAATGAGCTGGCGGCGAAGGACTATGCAGCAGGAATACAGAAACTTGTCACACGTTATGACAAATGCCTTAATTTGCTTGGAGATTATGTTGAGAAGTAGTTTAAAGTATCCTCTTTCAAATAAAATTTTTTATGTTTGTTAATATTTACTTTTGTGTCTTTATTTCACGAACGGGTACTACTTTCCGGATGACCCTCGTATATGGACACTTAGGTGCATGGCATATGAATCAAATTTGTGGGGGAAGATGTGGAGACTGTCCTTTTCCTTTCCAAGTTATAACATATATCGTAAACACTTCGTGAATCATGACGGAAAACGGTGAAGCGAGATAACAAGGATAAAGGGGAGACTTTTGAAATGTGGATGTAAAAATAGACAGAAAGGAAAAGAAACGAAGAGGTTTTTGTAAGGTGCGGGAGGAAAGGGAATCGTTGGGAGAAATTCAAATTAGCCAGGAACTATGGATGCAGAACGTTTTGCTTGGGAGAAGGATGCTGACGAAGACTGCCAAAGGGGGGCTAAGGAAGGACTGTGAAAGGAAACCTACGAGGGAAAATGTGAGGCGAGCGAGGGGGGGATAGGATGATGAGCATGTTGGAATGAAGGGAGGAAGGAAGTAGGTGGCATTGATGATGTCAGGTTGTGTTTTGTAACGGGAGGTGTAGAAATGTGTGGTCTCATCGTTGTTCAGTCTGTATCGATCTATAAACTACCTTAAGCGGTTGAATGCCTTATTGACATTCTAAAGTAGTTCTATAAATAGTAATGATGACAAACTCCCTTTTGGTCAACAGGCAAGGAAGAATCCGTAAAATCTAGGGAATATTAACCAGATGGTATCATAAAGTTATTACTCCATAGGTCTCATTTAGAAATGGGAATTCCTCACTGACAAGCATAGCCTCCTAACTCGAGAATCGACTTTTTTCGGAATAAACCTGCCAGAGAGGGAATAGATTAAGATTATACCCCTAAGAGGGACACTAGCATCAAGGAGTTTCTTTAACTGTATCCTTGAGCTTACTCCCGCAGTAAAGTCTCATCGGAAAAAACAGCAGTGCGCTATCCCAGATAATGTGATGACGTCACTTCCTTTCTATATCACATGCGCGGCGGTGGCGTCATAAATATCCCCCCTAACCCCACCATCGCCTCCGATATTATTCGCGGGCATCCAGCCCCCCGACGAGTCAGACAGCTTCCCTTGAAGCGGCGGGGGAGTGGAGAGAGGGAGCCTCGGGAGGGTGGCCCGAAAACCCTAAACCGACGCAAAGAGGGAAAGGGTCATGGAAGGGGTTGAGGTCGGGAGAGAGGAAGGAGTCGCCGGGGAGGCGTGGAAGGGTAATAGAATGAGGGGGAATGCTGGGAGAGGGGTCGTAGCGCAACACGTGGGGCTGATGGGATTCGAGGGCCAGCCAGCCTCGGGGAGTCGCGGAGGGAGGAGAAGGGCCCTGGATAGTAGAAGATCCAATAATTCAAACCCGAATAAAGGGAGTCGGAGAAATGGGCTCCAGGAATCACTTTTTACCCATTTTTACGCGCTCTGACTGGACACACCACCCCTCCTTGCCCTTTTCTCACGACTCCCCTCCCCTCGCGTCATCCTTCTGCCCTTCGACCTGCCCACACGACACCCCCACCGCCTCTCCCCGTTTTCCCTCTTCTTGCATTTGCTCAACTGATTCAGGATTGAATATTCTTCGAGACTCCACCGGGTCCTTGGCTAATTGATTGGGGGACTCTCCTTCAATATAGATGTAAATGCACTCCACTATGCAAACTCGCCATTGAAGGAAAAAAGCAGACGAAGATGTAACAAATGAATATTAAACTTTGTGCATTTACCCGTTAGGTCCATCCACAGAATTAAATCCGGTTCTTTCTCTACTTTGTAATAGTGTTCCGAATGGACTAACGGAAAGAGCAATTAAGCTAATTTTGCCCTTTTTAAGAAATGACCATATTAAATAATATTTCCTTAAGCCGTAAAGGGTTTTTTACGCCACTGTAAAAGAAAGAGGAAAAAGGAGAGGAATATGGAGATTGGTGTGGTGATTTACGGGGAAAGTTAATCCCTCGCCAGTCATCAGACACACTTTCATAATAGTAAGACGCTCCCATTTACACAAGGGGGGGTTATTTATCGAATATATTTCCAGGAAAATTAATCCCATTCCCAGGGATCGTATTCGGGAACTCACAAACAACCTCGCCGTCACACTGGTTAGCCTAAAGTGGTTACCGGAGAGTTGTGCCCTCGCCGAGGACTGAGCTACCTTACGTGTTAACGAGGAAGAAACCGAATGGACTAATGTTAGGTATCAAATCAAACTCCGACCTTTGGCCAAAAGTTAGCTTCGTACGTCTTTTTGTTAATGCAAATCATAATGTAATTGATACATGCGGTTCCTCCACACAAACGTGAACTCGGTAAAAATCTGAGCCTGACAATTTCAACTTCAAAAGTTGATTTGGTTGGCTAAAGACAAGATCTCACCGGGGATTGTGCGAAAGGATTTAATCCATATTCTATTCAAGACCAAGACATCTAACTGAATTAACTTTCTACCTCATCCTGCCTCGCGTATCGCCCAAGATAAAAATCAAGATAAAAAGACAAGGCACGTATACATATTCAAGGCTTACTTTGAGGAAATGCATGGCTTAAATAAAAGTGTCAACATCGACATACAGCGTCTGTCCCAAAAATAAGTAGAATCATTTTTTGTCACCAAAACTATGCCACATGTAAATCTTTACCTGGGATAGCTATCATCAATTCCCAACTCATTCCCAGTTTATACCGCTTTTCTTTAAAACCACGAAAATTTACATTCTCAGTGACATGGTTTCAGACCCCAACAATGCTACACCACATATTTCTCCGTTATTATTATCAATATTATTGTATTCGTTTTTCCAGAGATGGGCATTCCTTGGAATGACTAAAGGCGAGAAATCAATAAGAGACTACTTCTTTCCGCATACCGAGATCTCCTCCCCTGAGAGAGAGAGGAAAAGAGAGAGAGAAAGGGGGAGAGAGAGAAAATGCGGGGCTGTGCATCCCAACACATTTGAAAGCAGCCGAGAAGTACTATTATTCGTGTGGTCACAACGCTCGGTCACGGGCGTTTTCAACGGTGAATAAGCAAATCTGTCCTATTCGTGCGTCAGCCGGCGACGTCCACGAATCCTTTCCATAATCAACTACACCTACTACTTCCTCGCAGAATCCATTAATATGCATTACTGGCCTCACATCGACTCGGCTTCAACATCATCATCAATAGTCATAAATTCTAGGCTTGTTTTGATAATGCTCTCCCAGATATTTCATATGGTTGCCGGAAGATTCTTAAAATAAAAGTGGCCGACTAAGAGCGACCGTGTTATGCATAAAATGGGTCTATTAACGATTTCTGAGTCATCAATTTGCACAATTTATTACTTTTTAGTGAAAGGTTGGCCCACTTGCAAAAATATTTATGACTGTAATTTTTATAAATTTATATGCTACAGGACTGAACGACTACCCATTTATGTATTTCGCTTTCTCGGTTGGTATAAGAGGCATTACACATTTCAAGCCATAAAAGCTACACATAATAACTGATTATAATACCCTTAACTTATTGTTACAATCAGCTAGGCATCAACCTCATCATGACACTTTACAACTCTCTACATCATCAGAATGGCCAAGCTGTATTTTAGAGAGAAATTCCTTGTGCAAGTAATTTGGTCAGCATTTTAAACCTCTTCCCTGGTGATTAAATATATTCATTTTTGATAGGCTATTACACGAAGTAAAATTTTGTTTATTTGAAAAAGTACAGGCAATAGTTCAGAAAACGTTAAATTTGGATTTCGTACATTTAACGCGGAGCAAGCAGAAATTTGGTCTGCTGCATTAAGTGATTAGTATAAGTGATCCTATGAAAAAATCACCAGAGTATGAGCTCGTGTATTTATGTATTCATTCCACTGACAAGTCTTATGCTAAAGTCTCATGTAAATTCTCAATGGCCACGTAACTGGATAATCTTTGTCGCCCCATGTGTAAGCACCAAATGCCGGACGATATCGCTTCCCCGAGTCTTGTATTCCCTGGGAAAAGGACGCTTAATTGAGGAATTTTAGATTAGTTGGTCACTTTTAGTATTATTACAAAGAAAATGGTTGAGGAATGCTTGAAATGGTTAATTGATGGAAACATTTTTGATCGATCTTGTGCGATAAACTTTTCTAAATATTGACTATATTGACATCACTATGTAAAAATTAATATGTAGGTTTAAAACTTACATGACATATTAATAAATAAATATAATGTTAGTACAAATCAAAAGTTTGGTAAGCAGTAGCTGGTTGCAACCATTGAGTGGTTCATTTACAGTGGCAATACAGTTACTATTTCAAAAGTGTGTATAATTTCATCAATTGTTTTCATTTACACTTTGTTTATTTTTGCAGATTCTTTTATTAAGTACTTTTAGAATCAACATTAGTGTTTCAACCGCCATGTTTGGTGGACAGCAACCCATATTTTCTCCAAACCCATTTCTAGGCATTATTCGAGTATTTAGGGAATCCAATGCAGTTTTCATTTGCCGAATAGACATTAGGTAACTAACGAGTACTACAACAGTAAACGTAAGAAAGAAAGCGTTTTAATTATTCAAAAAACAAGAGATAAAGAAACATAGGAATGAATTAACTGGCGAATATTTTCAACGAAGGTAAAGTGGACGAGTATAACCAGTGATGCCGATAAGTCAATATATCCTCATCGACAAGATTCCTATTGAGTAAAAATCCAAACAATAATGACAAACGGGTTTTATTGGGGTAATATTGTGAATGAAGCAGTCTCTTCTGACATGGAACCTTTAAATGATACTTTGAAACAATCCATGGGACCGATTCAAAGTCTCGGCACCTACCCGTGATGTGTCTCGTGCTCGACATATATTAACCGCTTTTGGAATGGCCGTCCACGAGAACCGAGTCGGCGCGGTCGCTTTGCTCTTCGTGGCAGCGCCCCATATTTCCCTCCCCGCCGGCTGCCCCCCATCGCATCACCCCCTCTGCACATTACCCGTGCTTCTCCACTCGCGCACCACATTATATGCGGGCCGTCATCCCCACGGCCGCAAAACCTCGACCCACGAATCAAACGCTGCATGCGAAATGCTCGGAGTAGTAGTATTCAACCCGCGATCCTTAGGCGTCAGTGACGAGGGTTATGAAGGGTTGGTGTTGGTGCTCGGCACTTCTCCGCTGATTTAGTCCTTGAAGCAGGCACACGCATCACGACCCCGTGCCTATTGCCCATCCAATCATCTTGGAAGGAAGGAAGGGGGGGGCGGAATGCTGGAGAGGGAGACGGACACTATATCTGCTGGATTGGTGGTTTAGAGGTGGGGGGGAGATGACGCATCCATTTACATCACGATGGACGCATCGGCTTTTGCGAACAGTTCCGAATTTCGACAACTCTTCAATTTAAGGGTATATTATTATTTGTAGAGGTCCCAAGGTAATTGATTAAAAGGAAACAGCAAATAAATTAAATTAATTCTGAACAAGAAGACACAGCTCTGCGCTCTGGAGTGAATCTTCAGCAACGCTAACGAGTTCTTAATAGTTACCGATTGGGTGTTATATAATCTGGGAGTAGCTGGTATATTAATGATGACCGTCGGTCGGAATTTTTTGGCGACAGATTGAACTAATATGTAACAAGTATGCTAGAGGGACACTCAAGCATGCTGCTGACCTCGACATCATATGGGCGTCTATCACAAAATATCAGCGAACTTTCATAAATTCCGAATAACATTGAGTGTACAGTTCACAACTGTCGCACTTTGTGGCCTTGACTCGAGGACATGAGTGATTACAGCAGAAATGTACGTGAGTCCGAGTTCCACTCAGAAACTCCCTTGTTGCCCTTTCACAGCCAATCAATATCTCGTTATATGGTCGCAGTTTTCACGGAATTACATCTTTTAGTCCACTAGGGGTCGACAATTTTTAGCAGACAGTAAACATGCTTCGGCCTCCATTCCCGAAGTGATTAAAAAATGCGTCCGAGGCTTCGCCGCCGTATGAACCATACACACACGCTGAGGAAGTCTCTGCCGGAATGACACCTGGTAATCATTGACCTTCTCTTTTTGCAATTTATGAATTTGTGCTGGCGAAAATGTTTTGACAAACCCTGCTTCGACCGAGGAATATAAGTTTGAAAATGAAACAGAAAGACGGAGAGATCTTTGGGTGTGATTGGATCACGCAGGAGAGTGGTGTCATTTGACAGATGTACTTTCTTTACATGCTTTATTTATTTATACAGTTATTTATATATTTACCTGCTTATATGCTTGTACATGCATCCATAAATGTGTATTTTTTCTTTATTCTCATTAACAGAAAGTGATATTTGCAGAAAACCGAAATCTTACACAATCAATCAATTACGAATTGTTATCATCATCATTCAAGGACTGTTTATCAGCATCTCTCTAAGCTATACTGTTTGATACCAATCTTGTTATTCATTCATCGTTCCTTTGGCTGGTTGAAGGAACATTGCGTCGGGACTTCTTATCTCCGGTAACCAACTGTACCCCTAACATTATTATATCCACAACTTCTTATTGGTTAGGAATATGGCTTATTGTCTGAGAAGTGCACTGCATTCACCACATTTTCGGCAGATGGATTATCTCACGAAATTGTAACTGGAGGCATACTCATCAATGCCCTCAGGATACCACAATGTTCTTTGCATTATAAAATCAAGTTACAAACGCAACCACTACCAGAATTAAATAAAATACAGGTAAATACAATTACCAATTTTGCGGCTCAAACAGAAAAAAATAAGGCATAGACCTCATTACTGTACCTCTTCCTTTTCTGATTGTTTCCCTGAACAAAAGGTACTTTTATTGCATATGAGCTGTACTAGTTGATATCCAATGGTCAGCACATGTCAGGGGAATATGTAGCAAAGATATCGAAATAAGGTGTCAGGGATTCAAACCCGGATTGCCGTGTAGAAAGGTCCTGTCCCACGAGAGTCATAACGCCTGCCTTGCTTTCCCCTCACGTGGGAGCGCGGACATAAATGACGGAAGAAGCGCTCTGCCGTAAAGGCGGAGGGAAGAGGTCCCAGCATGGGATACGTTACTGCAAGAGAGCATTCGACTCCGGCGATTAGAATTCAAAGTCGGGAAACGAAGTTTATCTTCGCTCTTTTGAGACTCCCTCTGTTGGAAATGGGTCCGTAAAAATAAAATTAAAACTTTCCTCTGCCCCCTGTAAACGGAAGCCGTCCTCCACTCATATAATCCCGCACATAAAAAGTTAAATATAACAGAAAAGTCCGCCCTACACACATATGAATGCACGTAAACATATATATATATATATATATATATATATATATATATATATCTCAAGAAGTTTCTTATGACAATTGGAGAATGTTTGAATGGGGAACACTTTAGTTGGGAAAGAATATTGACTTACTTGGGAAAACGTTTCTTATCTGAGGGCCATCTTTTTCGGCAAAATTGTCAGTAATAGTAAATAAGCCCATATTTGTGAGTATACTACTATGGTGTGATGGGGTAAATCTGGCGAGGTAGCGGGTACGATTCCATCTCCTACACCTGGGGCTTGGTTGTTTGTAATTGTGTTTATTTTTATACACATCATTGCGAAAACTCCAACGTAAAGGCAAAAAAAGAACTTTTTTCGGATTAATGCAACATACATAAAAATAATAAATCCCAGGCTTTACTCTCTCTCCCGGAAAAATGTCATATAATTCATTTATTGCGTTATTTTTTATGGAGGTGATATTCCAGTGTGGAAAGTTTGCAATTATTCGATTCCCTAAAAGCACGAATAGTAGTGTTGAGCTGTCATATGGATACATTTACACACCTAGAAGACATACACATATGACAACACACTGTTCTATTTTCGTGAAACTTCTAAAATCAGAGATATCGTCTTACTACCTAAGTACTTAGTTCCACGAATATATTTCTTATAATATTAGAATTACAATTTTTTTATGACAAACCATTTCCTGAGGCAATTTTGATATGACTCTGCGAGATTTTCACTACATGTAAAATGTTGACAGCTTTCTTTTATGCTTAAGTTCAATGGTGGTATTACACGTGTTATGCCATAGGCTTCTTTATTTACTCTCAAATCCCTAATAAATTCCATACACAGATTGGAGCTGGTTGGTTAACGAAGTTATTTTTGAAGTAGCTATTTGATGTAATGGCAGAAAAATTGAAAAGTTGAGACTCAATTCAAGTTTAGGAACCGCTTCGAAGACTAACATGCTGAAGTTTCATTGTTTTTAAGTAAGAAAGTGGTAAAAATAATTTTCTGACAAAAGTGGACAACTTTTCCCATTTTATTACGTGAGTAATAAAAATCTATTTTTCGTGGGTGTTTAAAGAACATCCTAACAGGCAAAAGCATTTTTTAAGCTAAAAAGGTTGTGCAATACGAGTTATTTGTGTCAATAATAGAACTCACTTAATGTGGAAAATGCATTCTATGCTGTTAAAATCACATCGGAAGGCAGACATATCCTTGAACCAAAGTGACTACCTAATCAATATCGATTCCCCGATCAAACAGAAATCATAAGAGTAAAAAATCGAAGTCACTTTATAAATATTATACACATTTAATGTAAAAGTTGGAACAAAATTAAACATTAAAAATTTGTAGGTGCTTGTGGACGTTGGTAGTTTGTGCTTTTGAATGTGTGTAGGGTATAAGGTTTTTTGCATGAATGTGTGCCATGTTATATTTGTGGACCTTATAAATATATGACTTTTGCATGCGGTTGTTTTCTTAATTATGGGTGGTGCTCTAACAACCCCCGCCACACGCCCTTGCGGCGATTTGCGAGGTAAGTATTATGTATCAAGGAATAACGGTATGAAAATTCCTTTTAAAAGTTCGTCCACAACATTCGTCCAGATTATGGTGACCCAAGGATGGGTTAATATTCGGATGCGAGGACTGTTTGAGGAAATATCCATATACTCCATTTCAAATTTCTCACTTCACATTTTTCACAGCCGTGGTTTTACGGCATGGCACGAACACTCGATTTGTATAGATACCAATAGATATACTTGTGCGTTGTATTAATATATTTTTTTAAACGGCATCTTGTAAGAGCATTTATACTCCATACTATCATCGCAGGAGCAATAAATAAGGTGGTTTTCCTTTGCCTTCCTCAATAGTAACGGCTATGTTTTACATGACAAAAGCACCTTGAATTTCCGCTACACCAGGATCACATACGTTCGCAGTTCACTGAGGATCAGGCGCTGCTTGAACTTTCTCTCTTCAGTCCTATCCTTTGACCTCTCTAGCAGACCTGACCTTGAGCATTTATCGCTTGAGCATTCATCATTATTTTACCCTTGGCAATTAAACTCTAAGAGGTTATCCAAAAGAAAAATCCGTAAACTTTGAAGTCTATTGAAATCAAAGTGCATCCATTAAAGTATCTACATCTACGCAGTATCAACAGTAAGCCACCGCGAGAGGACGTGATGGGGCAGTAGGCCAATAGCCATTCATCCGTACATATGAGATTATCATTAAATATTAATACACATTTGCTCATATGCACACACGCAGGTGCACATACGTACACACAGATATGCCTACATACTCGTACATAATGCAATAACGGATGTATTTGGCTTAGTAATGCACATGTGATTATTAATTTTTCATTTTAATTATTGCATAGTACTTGCAAAGCGAATCGCTAGGGAGTGTGGCAAGGGTTGATTACACACCAGACTGCTATTGACACAAGATGCTTCCCCCCCTGGTAGCGTGATATCGGGCATCGTTATTCTTGACATTATGTGAAGTGGAGAGAAAAAGCGAAAGTCTGAACCCGGAAGTGACCGTGTCCACCTCTCATTTTATTCTGATGGTCAAATTTACTGATATAAATTTAGGCTGTATTGAATCTGTCTGGATATAAATATTTTATCATGTGTTTGGTGCTTTCATAATTTCGCTGTCATTCATTTCGGAAAAACAAAAACACGGCGATAAGTTTACTCACGCCATGTGAAGATCGTGCCTCACTGCAGATGACGGTAGAGTTTGAGAGGGCGAAATTGCATCGCCATTATCGTTCGTGCGGGCGCCCTCTGAAATTGATTGCCAGAGAGAGGGTTGGGCGGCGGGCAGAGGGGAGGGAGGGTGGATTCGATGATTGGCGGGCTTCCCTTCAGGAGTGCATCTTGACACGTTTGTCGCTTCGATTTTCTCTTTCCCACGGTGCGGCGGGGGTCGATGGAGGGGTGAGGGGACAGGGCGTAAAGAATACGGACTATTTCCATTGCCCCTCCCGGTAAATGCGCTCCGAAATGCACCGATTAAAAAAGCACGGGGCAACCGATGCCGAAGAGTCGTTCCCAACGCGAAAGTCACGACGAACGTGTCTGAAGGAGAAGAGAGATTGAAAATTTCAAACAGACTCCAAAGTGCACGAGACTGTATACAAAGGGTAATAAAGGAAGCCCCTTAACACAGGGTCTATGAAGATGGTCACTACAAACGCAACCGGTCATTTCATCGGATATCTCATATAAACTGTAATACCCATAGTGCTAAAACGTTCTCAGATTCTAGTGGATGTACACTATATAGAATACCGTGAACTGTATCTTGCGCCACAAAATATCGCTAGAATTAAGCGGGAAAATATCCCAAATTTCAAAGTAAGTTGCCTTCCCTGAATACCGGGAAGCTACTCAGTTGTTCATCATACTTGCCTGTGTTTCGCTGTGTCTAAGTCCACGGAGTAATTTATATCGACTGGTTTTCAGTCTCTATTATTATACATGTTGAAAGCGATTTTTAATAAGGTATCGATCCAGGTTTCTGTTTAGTACCACTTAGACTTGTGTGAATCAGTTTTGTCGCCAATTCATTCCAAATTCACTGTCTTAGTAAACGATCGTCGAAAACCTTTTTAAATTACACATCCTCTCTTCCATTAAAGAAATTTTCAAAGCTTACGTATTTATGGTATTATTGACTTATACATGAAGCAAGTCGAGGTAAAGAATTTTCCGAATATAAAAGCTTGAGTTTAAAAGATAGAATGCTTCATGCATAAAATAAGTTCCTCAACTTTGGATCAATGATTTTAAAAATATTTTTATTTGGCTTTATCTTTGCGGGCACATTTAACCAGCAATTTGAAACAAGCATTAGACTATTTTTTCAATTTTAAAATTAACAAAAATATTCGAAAGAAAACAATACCTGTAGTCTTTATGGTAAAGCGTCAGAAGAATCAGACAGCACCACATAAGCGCGAAGTTTCTAAGTATTTCTACTAAATGACAAATGATCATTTAATTTATACAACTATTTTTATGTTTATTTTAATGATTAAAGATTCAAAAAATATTTCCACAAACGGATAACTTTTCCCGCAGTTTCATCATTTATGCACCCATTAATGTTCAATATAAGAATTAATGTAATGGAAATGAGTCCCAAATTCTCACACCAAGTATGCACTCCAATGTTACAATGAGCGAAAATAATTATTTGTAATTTACCTGTTATGATTGCTATTTAAAGAATCAGAGCCCTTATTAATTTTGACAAAAAAAGGCATAGAGTTGGATTGCACAGACCAAGAAGGTGATCGACAGCTAAAAGATTCTCATAAAAAAGAGAGATTGGAAACAATCGCGATGAAGTAATTTTGAGAAGGAGTGGTTTTCATTTAGCAGGTCGTTTTACTTCACTTCGTAAAAGAGTGAAAATAATTTATGGCTGCAAAAATGTTGCATATTTATTTATTTAAAGGAGATAAATATAAATTTTTACGAATGACCATTCGGTCAGTTGCCATGACGAGAACTTTAGGAAAATAGTAAACGGAAGGAAAAGGTCATGCACGACAAGTGTGGTAAAATTGAAGTAAATAGAGAAAATGGTAAGAGTGTTATATCAGCAAAAATATAAACCACATGCCTCATGTGAGATGAGTAGGAAAAAGAGGTTGAAATGTTAAAAAGTGATTTGCGTCTTCAAAACATAGACGGATGCAAAGTTAAAGCAGACTTTGACTGTTCCTTAGTTCCTTTCCATCCATATCAAAGTTCCTTAGAATTTAATGCAATGATGTTGCAATTACATTGGTGATCTCTAATGTTACAGGAAAATAGTTTCCCAATTGGAAGAATGAGGAAAGAAAGGCAATAGTTTTCCATGTCCACGGATGAGAACTAACAACCAAATTCTTAAATATTTCTTTTCCATCCTGGTTATCTAAAATATAATGCACATTATTGCACAAATGACAAATTGATATATATATATATATATATATATATATATATATATATATATATATATATATATATATATATATATATATATATATATATATATATATATAAGGATCATTTACGACGAAATTCACATCTTAAAAACCTTCGTTTAGTTTTCCACGAATCTTTCCGTGAAGTATTATCGAAAGGTGGTTCGATACATAGTCGGTAGTACCTGGATAGAAACAGAGACTGCTAGAAAACTTTGCCGACTTGTCGAATTGAGTAAAGCCAAATTGAGTGCCAATGCTCTCTCTCGGATAACAGAGAGAAAATTAGACTCTCTTCCTCACTCTATTTACGTTTTTCCTTGGAATCGTTCCACAGTGGAGCCCACAATTTTAATTTCCCAGATCCCGAATAAAACTGCCGAAATTCCGACGAGCCGATGGGTAATTAGCGAGGTGAGGTCTTCTGGAAGTGTTGAAATAAGGGAGTTGAAAGAGGCGTGGATGAGGGAAGGGGCGGGCGGGGGGACGGAGAAGAGAGGCTTGCTAGTGCTTCGCGCGCTAAAACATCCGACTCTCGACTGGGGGATGACGTCACGCGTTCGAAATAATTTGCAGCGAATTCGTGGGATTCCGGTCTCTCGAGCGGGGCAATGCCGCGTCGATGGGAGTCTTAACAAGCCTGCCGTTCCCACTCCTTCCAGCATTTTTATATTTTGCCGAATAAATCTCTTAAAATTTTCCCACTCGATTTTTGATGCTCTGCGACAGAGATTGAAGAAAGAAAAAATTATACTTAAATTGTACTTAAAAATAACAGTAATTTTCTTTCATTATCGTTTACTTTTTTCTCAGATAAGGTAGCATTTCTTAGGTATGAGTCGTAGTGTACAAGATTAATGCTTCTAATATCTTCCAATGGTATGAATGTTACCTATTATATTAATTTCAACTAGGCTAATCGGCACACTGTAGTTGATACATGTCGCGTTGCTTTCTCAAGACGTCCCACCGCCTCTATCCCCAAAAATCGCTCCCCTCCAGCCATTCGCGTGGGCGGGTAGAAGTCTTTCTTCTACCTACTTTTGAGGCTGACCCAGTATTACACGCGGCAATTTATAGTACCGAATAGGGACGCTGTGGATTTCTATAATTATGTGGATGTGACTAGTGATCCTATACTTTATGCTGCTTTAAGTGGTAATCGTAAGTAATAAAATTTCGATGAATTTTCGAATATTTTACTGCAACTTAGCAAAAGCACTAGTTTTAGCCCTCACTCGACTTCCGTTTGGAATGTTCAAAAGTTATCAACGAGGAATTGGTTAAAAACCGACGAAACCTGAATTCATTGAAACAATTTCTGAAGTGTATATGTATTACTTCGAGTTCCATCATTGCCATTGCCAAAAAACTAAATATCGTAGCTGATTCTATTAAGAAAGAGTCATGAAAACCCACTAGCCTTTTTCTTTCTCTTGTTCAATTAGATATTTGAGATTGAAATGTTAGACAAACAAGACCACGTCGTAACAATAAGTCAACATATGGTAAGGTCAAGTAGATAAAGGGAAAGATATTGATAACTTCATGTACGGAAGGAATCCATCTCAGTGAGAGTTACGAAACGATTTATTCGCAGGGACTTGCAAGTTTCCACTTCTGAAGGGGGTATCACAATCTTGAGATTTAATACTGCATTTAGATGTATCGAGATTCTATCAACGGTTCTAGTGCAAACACAAAAACATGATTGAAACAACAATCAAAACATGCCAATGACTTATTTCAATTTTTAAGATCTCATATTAAAGGAATTACTCGCACCGATATCATTTGCAGTTCAATTGCAATAACAAAAAAGTGTTACTTAACTGTGCATAGGATTACTGTCGTTCAATGCAACAATTTCAGAGTGTAAAAATCATTCCCTTTGACCGAGATTCAAACCCGGATCTCTCGATGTCCGGCCTAGGGTTTTAGCCAGTTAAGCTATCGATGCGATCGACCTCTTACATTCTAAAATTGTTGCATTGAAATGCATATTAGCGGATGACTCTTTTAAAAGCTACTTTTGTGGCATTTCCCGCAGTTTCTTGGAATTTCTGTCGTTGCTCGTGTGGTTTGTATGCACTCATTGATATTTTACCAATAATAGGGCACAAGGACTAACTTTTCATCTTCAAAAGACTAGGCCAAGCGCCCCAAGCACTTGGTCCCGGAATTATTTGATTCACTACAACATTCTGGATAGAGTTTGAGCCCCATATTGATTTTAATTCTATTTTTCTTGATTTTTCCCTTTCAAAGTTTCATCAAAAATATGTTAGTCCTATTTAGTGCTATAAAAAGCTTTTTATTTAGAATACTAACTTCACGTTATGCATAAAGGAGAAGGATTGTTTTTGTATTGTATCAAAAAATTGTGTCATGAGTACATAATACCCCAAAATAACGAAAATACAGTTTACATCTCAATAAATAAATTAAACTACTCTACTAACGAGTCTCTGAGATGGTTTCTTGTGGTGGACAAAGCGCTAGATAGAGTGTTGTGAATAGAGATGGTGGCAAAAGAGAGGACACCACAATGCATTATCACGTGAAGTGACAAATCTCGGAAGTTAACTCGCCATTAAGATTAAAACTAACAAATGGATTTCACAAATATCGAACATGTCAGACGGCTTCTTTTGCCAATATAGACTCTTCGTAAGATTTAGACGATTCGATTTAGACGTTATTTTGCAAATTACAAGAGGATGAGGAGATAAAAATAAAGCCAGTACATTTCGCTACTTTTATATATAATTTACCATAGGAATCCAAAACCTGCCCCGCGATATAACAAGCAATCAAATTGAAAAAAAATACTCCATAGAGTTCACCACAGATCCCAAAATTATCATTTAATTCACGAACAATATATTAAGTGGCACAATGACCTCCGACTGTCTTTCATAAAAATAAGCTTCCTGCGCTGAGAGCCTTCGAAGGTGCATCAATTCAAACAAGCGGTCTCCACGCTTAGGCATTCTCATCGTAAATCCGCATTCTTAGTTTTCCAAAATAAACTTCGCGTAGTAGCTACTTTTGGTCGTAGTAATTACGAGAGGAGGAGGAAGGTTCTGATACAAGACAGCGAAGAAGATGAGACGACGAAGCGAGAGAGTGTGCGTAGACATGGTTAGAACTGAAACCACAACAATCTCACCCGACGCTAATCAACGGAATCCCTCCAATCTGGAACATTTACCTAATCTCCCTGTCGGTTTTTGAGCGCGTTTGAATTAATCCATAGACATATTCATTAACGATTAAAGACGGTACCCGCGACGCCTACTCATCCGAACGCGGGAAAGGGGATCTGGTGATTGAAAATTCGAGCAACAGAACGAACGCAGGGGTGCTCGTGCTATCTCGGATCCGCAGGCCCGAGAGCAGCCAACCCACTCCTACCCCCCGACCCCTATCCACCCCACGGCTAAGTGTGGCCGGGGGAGTGAGGGAGGGCGGGGGCGAGAGACTGAAGACATTGGAGGAAGCAAAGAAGATAGGGTTAGGGGGAGGGGCTGCGCGGGAGATATGCACAGGGAGCTAAGGGAGTCTTTTGGAGAGACAGCATCGCCCGCACACACACACCCCCCTCCCTCCCGCCTCACCTCCCTCTTTAAAGAGGGAGGCGAGGAGAGAGTGTGGGCAGACGAGGGGGAACTTAGCATATAAATTGGCTATGAAAAATCACGTCCGGGGGCACGAATGGAATAAATAATAGATTTTCCTTAGGGGGTGGTGGATGTGGGGGTGGGAGGTTTGGCGACCGGAGTGGAGGGAGGGAGAAAAGGCGCCGCTCCGGCGGAATTATGAGCGGAGGATTGAGGTTGCGAGTGGGGTTTTCGGTGGAGGGCAGGCGAGGAAGGGATTTCCATTAACGGCGCTCCTCCCGAGGGAAGAACAATGCACAGAATCAACACGCAGCACAAAATCATGGATCAAAATATATGCTCATCCAAACTAACACGACGATAAAGATTTCAGAAGCTAATGAGATAGTCCAATATGAAGAGTGAAAGAGAAGAGATTAATGAGAAAGTGTGTTTGCGATGAGATTTGAATACCGAAAACCTCAGATTGACAGCTTAAATTATAAATAAAGGGGTGAAACACGATGATGCAGTCAGCATGAGTGGTGTACGGTTAAATCGAGACAGACGAAGTCCAATTCCAAGTGAATTCGAAAGGCAAATAACAAGCGATAAACATGTCACCAATAATTTCAGGCTTCATAAAACATCATTCCACACTAAATTAAACAATAAACTGTATGTTAATATTGGAAAAGTATTGAAAATTTGGACAATTTCTTTCTGTGAAATAAAAATACTTCTCGTGGTGTTAAACTACAATGGATCGGCGCGAAAAGGAAATTTAAAAATCTTCTGAACATGGAGTTGCCTTAGCACCGGAAAGATTCCTTTGGGACCATTTTGTCTGTGTCAACCTTTCCTTATGAAGGGATTTAACTTTCTATCATTAATCCGTACATATAACAGAAGGAAAATCTTATATTAAAATATGTTTTAATTCATGATTGCGCATAGATAAAAACTTAATTTGAACTAATTTGACATTACATTTAATTTAATTTCTGAAATAAATGGGAACTACCAAATAGATAATATGAATGATGACCAAGAATGAATGTATTAAGATAAAAACATAAATTAATGAATTGTGTACCTTTCCTCATATATATTTTGGGCCAGTCAGATGAAATGCCAACCGTGATTTTGAACAGAAGCTTCAGTCTTCAAATCAATGTCGACGCCGCGTTTTTCTCCACCCACTTCCTCTTTTCCTCCACCCTTCCCGTTAAGTTGACAAAAACCACAAATATCCTCCAGACCAATCACCACCAATTATTTATTACATGAGCTTTTCAGGTAGTTAAATACTCTCCAGTATATTCATTTCCAAGTACTGAGGATTGTGCCATTTCCTCCTCATTTTCTTCGGTGTGAATACAATCCCATCCACAACTACAAGACAAAACCCAACTCTTCTAAATAATAGCTCTTTGCAAACTTTACCGTAGGTCAGGTCTTGTCGGGACGGTCAAAGTAGCTTATTTGACAAAAGTAATTTTAATTACCTAGAATATTTAGAAAAGGGATGAAATGAAACTGACAATATATTTCCTGAATAATAAACTTCATTTTCTGATCATGGGCAGCAGATCTTCCGGCCACCAGCCAAAGTTGCTAAAATAGAATATTTTAGCGATTTTGTATCCAAATTCACGATTGATTACATTATTTAAAATCATTTTTTATGAATGTTACGGATTGTGTTTTTTTAACTAGCATAATTTTTCATATTGTCATTTATATAGTCGATTCATATGGTGCTAATAGTTTTGCAAACATTTAATAGTACCGTTCCCCTTCCCCAAAACATTTGGGATTTTGCCATTGGCATTTGAATTTCATCGATGCCAAAACTATTAAAATTCATTACATAGATAAGAGATTACATATAGTAAGAACCGTAAGTTTGTACAGGATTCACTCAAAGAAATGCATTCTCCTCTAATGCGTTGTTGTGATAATTGTCGCAGATACTCGTATCAAGCATTTGCAACTCTTTATAAAGTGACAACTCTCGTAAAGTGAAAATATATTTTAAAAATCTTCAATTGAATGTATGAATGAATTAATATCGTAGATGGGATATAAAGTGATAGAACGTGGACTTTTAATGTGAAAGTTCGCGGCATTGTTATTTGCAGAGCGTATTTGTGTTTTGAGTGGGACTTAATTGTTAGTATTGAGTAAATAATTAGGAGTTACTTCGCTGAGTTGGTTCTTACTCATTGGTTCCACTCAGTTGGTTTTGTGAGATAACGAAGCCTGCCAAAGAGTAAACGAGTAAAGAGTAAACTCATCATATAGAGTAAACTTATCGATGCATATACCGGGTTCTTCCGGAAAATAAGTGTCTTGACAAATAAGTCTTTTTTGACAAAAGGGGAGTCGTCCACTACGAATTTGTACCTGAATGACAAACTGTAAATGCTTCATTTTACGTCCAACTGCTCGACAGGCTTCGAAAACGAGTCGCCCGCGTCCGGCCAGCGATCAAAAACATTTGGCGGCTGCATCACGACAATGCGCCGTCTCACACCACGCTTGTCATGTCGGACTTCTTGGCCAAGCACGGCGTGGCAACGCTGCCGCACCCGCCCTACAGCCCGGACTTGGCACCACCGAACTTCTTTCTGTTCCCGAAGATAAAGAGTAGTTTGAAAGGAACGCGATACGGGACGTTGGACGCCGTCAAAGAGGCCGTGACGACGTGTCTTCGAGAGGTTCCCGATGATGCCTTCGCGGGAGCGTTCCAGGAATGGGAACGCCGCTGGAACAAGTGTATCGACTCACAAGGGTCCTATTTTGAGGAATATTAGCTTAAGATATGTAAAAGTGTAATAAATTTTTTTTCCTGAGCTCAGTACACTTAATTTCCGGACGAACCCTGTAGATGTCGGAATTTTTAAATATGAACGCGACCACCAGTAGATTAATGGCAAACAAAATAAGGAAAACGCTACATGCATAAAGACACTCAGCAATTGGGACTCCGCAATTCCACCGGATTTAGGATCCAGGGAAATGCTTGAGAATAAAAATTTCACCGATAGGCATTTTAATGCATGGATGCATCAATTCATGTGGTGTCCCTAATATTTGTAGACTTGGACTTCATGTACCACATAGAAAATTATCTAATCCCTTTCACACAACTTTAATGATTCAAATTTGAAGTGATCTCCCAGAAACTTGGCGTCACATTAAAACGGAACTAATTTAATGGTAGAACTTTCGGAAATAGAAGTCTCACAGTGGGAATGACACAAAGCGGCCGGAAATGACCAAATCGGAATCAAGTAATTCGCTTCCTCCGTCATGAGCAGTGAGTTTGGCGTAATTTTTGAAAGAATGTATCGAAAGACAAGAGCACACTATGGGACGGGAAGAGTTTTGAATGCGCAAGGAGTGGATTTTTTCCGCCTACCGCGCTCGGCATCCGCGATTAGAGCACTAGCTTGCCGCGGTGATGAAGGCGGCTCGATGCGGGGTGGAAGGGGGTGGAGAAGGAGGGGGGAGTGGGGGAGGATGGTTGGAGGAAGGGAGTGGGGGAGACTTGGCGGAAGTAGGATTAAGAAGGATTTGTTTCATAATTGGACGGCTGCTAAGCGAGCGATTGCGTATTGTGGATGATGTCATGGAACGAGGAAAAAGGGGGATGGAATCTATTTTTTTGAAATGGGAATGTTTGTCAGCTCCTGTCGCGATGTTATCCATTTCTCCAGCAGGCGGCGTTCCGTCTCCTTCCGCTCCGAATGCGAGGAGGCGGCGGCGGAAGAAGGCACGTTCAACTTGAATGGGCACACGCAGCGGGAAAAGCCCTAAATATCCACAAGGAAATGTCACCTGGCCACCTCGCCGAAATCCGATGCGATAAGGAATATGACGCAGAGTCAGGAAAGACACATCAATGATAAATGCCTTCAATCCCGAAAAACCTCTCGGACGAATTTACCTCGCGTTTTAATAAATCTTCGTCGATAATTTCTCATGCATCAAATTTATATTCACCTGTGGAGAGATAAGAAGAAAATGTGTCTTGCTCTGCGGTTAAACAGAAGCCTAAGGTAAAATACCAAAGGTCATTTCCGCAAAGGAGATGAGTGAATGAAAATGAATCATGAAAGATACCGCAGACTCGTCCAACGGGACATGTTTTCTTTCAAAGCAAGATTCAATGGAACAAAAGTCGGGCTTACCCTATAGAAGATGACAGTACAGAAGGAAATATTCCCTTTCCCTTGGTACACGTCATGGCATCCACATGTTACGGATAAACCATCACTGTTAGTTTTAATTTCCAGTGGATATGCTTCTGCACCAAATGATACTCCCCTCCCAAATTTGACAATTTGCACGGTCAGTAGGAAGTACTCTAAGACCTGCGACTGAAACAGATACTTAAATGTAAGTTGCTGCATTGAGAGATGAGGTACTTCATAAATTTTCTTATTAATTCTGAAATCTGTGTATGTGTGGTCGCGGTAGTCCAGGGAGTAGAGCATTGGACTACTGACCAGAGGGTCCCGGATTCGATTCCCGGGCCAGGCACTCTGAGCACCTGTAGGTCTACCCAAGCTATGTGATTTTTCGGGTACCAGATCTTCCTGGTAAACAATAACTGGCTCAGGGAAAGGAACTGGCCCCCCTACCCTGACGTGTGAATTTCACACGCCATATAGGGCTTAGTACTGGGTGAACTCTGCCATCACCTACCATATAGATTATTTCGTCGAAGTAACACGGAAGTATTGAATAATAAACTTTGACAGCAACAACCAATAAAAGAATATATACATATACTTGGCAGAATATATAGTGAAATGAAACGAATTTCGAGACAACGGGAGTACACGTTTAGGAAATCGTTCAAGTTTTTTTTAAATTTAAAAAATTAACAAACGTTTCTGTAGTGGAATTTAAAGATGGACTTTGACTAGAGCAAAAAAGGGAAAGTTAACTAGGCCAAAGAAAGGTTGACTTGACCAAAATATCAACATCCCCTCCATTCCCAAAAGTCATCACCCGCTCCTACTCCGTCCCCCCCCCCCCTAAAACACCAAGAACGCGATTCCGAAACCTCGTCCAAAGCCCTCGTCCGCTGTGACGGGTGTCTCGAGGGAGAATCGGCGGAGAGGCGACCGGCGCCTGATGTGCCACTTCACGGGAAAGCACCGAAGCTATACGAACGCGTGAACACTTCTCGTGAATGGTTTCGCCTGCCATCTGACGACACTGTCCCGAGTAAGAAAACCCAATGTGTGGAGGAATAAGAGACGAAAATCAGAAGAAGGGAATACATTTCGGAGCTCACAATGGAGTTATTTCAAACGGAAATGCAAAATATAGACCTACGAAATTGCTCTAGGACTTTCTGAATACTTGGCAATATGCTACCAAATATATTGCATGAATCCACCACTTTTCATTTTCATTTCAGAAATGTACACTTGCAAGTACTCACGTTGAGTAATGATGCCGTAAATGAATTTTTAAAAATGATCTTAACAAATTACAACAAATGAGTGGTACCTATATAGAATTCCATGGAGAAGATTAATATCACTATATTATTGACATACAAATTCGGTTCATATGCATACAAGTTTAATCCGCTCCAGGGTAGTCGCTCGTCAGATTTTCAATCAGTTCATAAACAACATTATCTAAAAGAAATTCATGATGGGTACTATATTCTTCCAGCAGGGAATTTAATGGCCAAGCATGTATAACGGGAAACACCAGAGTATATTCAGGTTATCACAATAGATTACAAGGGGTAATTGTTACCTCTCTCGGAATTAGAGCAATTAATGATATTTAACTTGATAAATTCCTAAGTCACCGTAATATTCCAAATTAATTTGGAATACACATTAATATATATATTATACATTATATATTATACATTATATATACATTATATATAATACACGGAACACATTAATATGCTCGGTATTGGATCACTTGTGATGATGAAGCTACTACACAGAAAACGAGCACGGCAAGTGGTCAACAAACGAACCTTGGTCTGGTCAATATGGAACAGGAAGAATGGGACATGAACAACGGAGATATACTATATATCGGCGTGGCAAAATAAGTCAACAATTTGATTCACTGTATAAAACTGTAAGTGATATGTCAAAGAGCCTATCTTTTATGTGCGAAAAATATGACGAACTATGGGAAAATATAATATTAGTTAACGACCTAAAAGACATAATCCCAAAATTAAAGGAGGACTGACATAATAAAAACGGACAAGTTAGTGATTTACAGAATAGGGTAAGTGAATCTGAACAAAATCTTATGGGGAACTTCTTAGGTGGAAGTTGTGGGTCTTGTGTTGAATAACAATGATATCTCACCAATCTCGGCTCTGAAAAAGATTGCCAAAGAAATTGGCATAGAATACTACTGTATAAACGAAGTTGATGATGTATTTTTCATAAAGAGAAAGTCAACCGATTAAAAAGGGCAAACTGGTGATGTCCTTCAAAAACTAAAACAAAAGAGAACTGGGTTGCCAAAAGGAAAATTATTGATGACAGTGATATTACTAAAGGGAAATCTTCTGTAAAAATAGTTATTAATGAGACACTAACTGGATATTATAAAAACTTGTTATGAATATAAAAGAAAAGGGAAAGGAAATGGGGTTCAAATATATATGAGTAATATTTAGAAAAGTTTCAGCAAAACGGTCGGAAAACTCAGAGGAGGATGTTGGACAGTTCTAAAACATCATTTTGTGAGATCTTTACTATTAATGGATTGGCAAAAGAGTTACAAATCCAAATATTCGTTGTGTTTCATATGAAATTTCTCTGTCCTCCCTTTTTACACAACATTTGAATTTTTTAATTATACACCTAAACATAAGATACTTGAGAAAAAATTGGTGTGGGTAAAATATAATTCATTAGCATCTGTAAGTATATCTCCAGATTGATATTGTGATTCTTAATGAGGTGAATATAAGTGAAACAAGCAGGGAGTTTTATTAACTGCAAGGGTATAAAAAAATACCAAAAATTGAGACTCAAAACAAGAGGTGGTGGTATTATATTTTTATAAACAACAGAGTTACTTTCAATTTAAAAAAATACCGTCACATGAATGTGAGCTCTTGTACGGTGAACTGGAATTGGACAATATTTGTTTCTTTAAAGAGTAAATATGGACCACCACATTTAATTATTAATAAAGATTTCGTAGAATTTGTAAACTCTTTTGTTGATATTGGTGGTCTGAAGGAATGCAAGATATAAATATCAATCTTAAAATAAAAAATAATAGTGATTAGTTAAAGAGATATGATGGCCACGAAAGGGTTCTTTGAGGTAATAACTGGATATAAAAGGGAATATGCTGTGGAAGACCATATTTTTCAAAGCACCCTAGATCACATTTATTATAGAGGTAAATACGGAATAAAAGGTATGATTTTATAAACAAAAATATCGGATCACTACATAGTCGCTGGTGGATTTGAATCTTGTAAAACTAAATAATGTAATGCAAAATTTGATAATGAGATGAAAGAAGTAATATGTGCTAAATCTGTTAATAAGTTATTGTCTCAGTATAATTGGGGTGAATTGATATTTAACTCGGAGCCTGACTTTCTCTATGAGGCTACTGTAAATGAAATTTAGGTTATATACATTGTAAATCTAAAAAAATACTAAAATGAGAAGTATGAATATACAAGAGGAGTGGATGAAAAATAATCTGCTAGCAATGATAACAAATAGGGATAAATTGTTTACAAAATGGAAAAAGAAACATTCCAATAAGATATATGGAATAAAATACCGGAAATATAGAAACTCTATCAACAATGAAATAAGGAAAGCTAAAAATATATTTTATACAGATCGAATTAATGAAAATGGCGGTAGTATGAGGAAATCATGGAGTAATATAAACAGTTTAACAGGAAGATAAATAAAGTGCAATGCAGATAAAGACCTAATAAGAGATTTTGTTCACTTAAATTCTGTTTAAGTGATCAATTTCAGGTTCTCTAAACATTTCACCAAAGAAATAACTTGCCTGAAAGGTAATTGTAAAATTCCACTGATTTCGGTAAATACAAAGAACCAAGCAAATAGCATAGTAATAAATTTAGCATCAGAGGGTGACACATAAAGTTATTAACCAAATGGATATGAAACCAATGGACCCTGATGGTATTAGAACAATGGACCTGAAAAGCCTGCCTTAATATAATACCAGTATTAAAGGATTCTGTCAATTATTCAATGTACAATGCGACAATCCGTAATGGTTTAAAGAAAGCTCTCATAAGACCTATTTTCAAAGGAGGATCTAATAAAACTTGAACAATTACCGCCCAATATCAATACTGCCTACCATTTCAAAGATCATGGAAAGCTTTATGGCAGACAATTTGCTGAATTTCCTGGATAAGGATGGAATAATATAAAAATTTCAAATTGGTCCCCAAAGAAATAAAGGAACCACACAAGCCGTTAAACTAGCTGTGAACAATGTCAGAGATGGAATGGATAGAAGGCTTAACACGGTAATAACATTTATAAGTCTTAGAAAACCTTTGATACGGTAGATCACAATATATTGTTTAAAAATTATACTGCATACGAGTTCGTGGACCCAGCCACGTAAGTGAATGCCCACATTATAAAATTAATAAGCGTAACTCATACGTGATAAATGAAGAACGGGAAATTTTGGCGGAATATGCGAATTAGCAAACGTGGATCCACACTTTGATCGGGTGTTGATCGCCCAGAAATCCCATTAGGATATTCCATTTGCTGAGGTCGGGGGGTAGGGGGAGTAAGGAGAGAAAGCGTGGGGGGGGGGAGGATCTCTTCCGTGAAACGTGAGGCGAAGCCTAGGAATACATCCGGCACTCGAGCGATGGATGCGGAAGGAAGGAGCTACGTGGCGTGGCGATGATGGAAGGGTCGCGGATTCCTGGGGCGGGGGAAGCGCCTGAGGAGGCCGAGGCGTATGCACGCATTCCCGAGAGAGCGGAGCAATTAAGTGCATAAGGGGGGGGTTCGCTTTCGCTCGGGGGGAAGACGAGTCATCGTACGCGCGTTGATGGAGCGCGTCGGTCCAATATATCGACTTTTTCCCGGACGGAATGCTTCCACTTCCTAGCCATCATGTTGCAGTTGATCTTGGCGTGGTTACGCTGGCGCAGGAGAAATACTTCAGGTGCCTTATTAACCTGAACCCCGCCGAGACCACAGCGAGAGATGATAAGGGGCCAATTTCTGACTGCAAGTCCTCTCGACACCGGATTTATTTTCCTCTGGCAGGATTCTAGACCAACTCAGTAGGAAATATCGCTTAGGCAAATCAGGTGACAATTAATATGATAGCTGGTCACCTAAAACACCCTGTCACATGTCCTCATGGCGGCTTGCAAGCTAAAGTGTAAGTATGTAATTATATTTACCACTCCACGAGTAAATGGTAATAATATATTCGACCACATACATTTTCACCTGGAATTTTAACGTAATGGATTAATATTGAAATTAGAGCTGATAGAATAGCATGAAACATTTTGGAGCATTTTTGAGAGAACCCTGAGTGGTGGTGGTGAAATGTGGAGAAGAATTACATTGGCCAAACGATCCTTTGAGATGAATTCGGAATAAATGGCAGACACGCTCAGCGAATACGCTAAGAATGGCGCAACCAAGAATGTTATAAGAAGCTTAGTGTATGGATCAGAAAAGTGATCTTATAGGCAAGACGAGGGGCGTGGACCCCTTGGATTATGAGTATCTTGTCTTGACGAGCTTATCGTGAGTCGGCGCGAGGGAAATTGGACGCTATGTCGGCGTTTTGGGGGAAACGAACTCATAGAGCCATCTCTCGCCATGCATTAAAACCCACAGTTCCCTTGTCCCCACTACTTTCGTGACGAAGGGAAAGTAGGTGCATATAAAACATCGCGGAACAAAAGAGCATCGCATCAGACTCCGTCCTCATGAGTACAATCCTCTGAAACATATTCGACCGAGAACTCCGAGGACGAAGGTCTACGGAGTGGTGAAGCATATACGGCTACGTAGTCTCAATCGAAACGAAGCTTGCAAACAAGGAGGCAATTCGTACTGCGAAGGATAATCCTTTCCTTGAGGGGTGTGAAGGAATTGGAGGGAGGACTTGGAAAAAGGGACAACAGCCAGCCAACGAGAAACACAAGTTGATTTTAGATAATCCAAATGAACATGGAACTTAAGGTTACTACCGTAGGCAGGAATTTCCTAACAGTTGAGCCATTTTATCGAGTGGTGAAAAGCTTTTGGTAAACGATGGAAGGGGTGAAAGGCAATAAGAAACTTAATGAAAATAAGAAATGACTGTGCTTACTGGCAATGGAACTGAAGAATAACATTAATACAGGAACTGTAGATCATCACGTCACATACATTTACAGAATAGTCATTAACCATTGCTGTCACAAGACCAGTGGCGGAGCCATTTTGTACTCAACTGTCGAAGGTAAGAGTTTTGAAATAAAATGTGAAAAAACAATGAGAATATAAACGCCACTCAATGAATAAGACGCACATTTCAAAGTGCTTTATTAGTCGCTAGCCTAGAATTTGCACTGGTGAATTGGCAGAAGACGACGTGGCCGTCTATCTTGAGTGAGCGATCGCGCACGAGGCCAGGTGGAGAGGAGGGGGACATGCGCGCCACCGGCATACAATTTGTGCGCCGCCCAACTGACTTGGCCCTAGCGCCGATCGCTCCTCTGCCGTCGACGCTGTGAGGGGCTCTGGAAGCGGGTGGCTTCCGATTCTCACCGCGCTGGGATCTCAGCGTTCTTGGCTGCGTTGTCGTAACTTTGGAATTTGGATCTCTCTGCCCGGGACGCAATAACCCGCGGGATGCAATGATGAACGTTACCAGGAAATAAGTATTCAAGAGATAAAACATTTGAAATATTACCAATAATAATTGGAATCCGATTAATGGCCGTTTTGGGAAGTGGTTTGCGGAGTACATTTTTCCGCATGGGTGTCTGGAATTCAAAAAGGAATTGACTCGTTTGGGTGAGGGCTATAATATAATCCCTCGGGGCAGGCAGTACGTAGGGTCACGTGACTCCCTGTTTCGCGGGCAGTTGCTCATTAGGATATTATTTTACATTTTTAAATTTAAGCACAAAATATTTAGCACTGAACATATAAAAGTACTTCTAATTTTTGGTGCGCATTTAAATTTTATTATTATAATATCCTACAACTTAAAAAAGGAAAAAAGGGGACATTGGTAATATCCGTACATACAGGCCGCGCTTAGACTATGACGTTACGGGAGATACGAAATTTTAAATTCGGAAGAAGGAGTGTTTACAAAATGAAAAAGATTTGAGAATATGTGTTGGACAAACAAAAAGATGGACGACGACCTCAACATATGGTTGGGTGGAGGAGGAAGTGGCAAGTTGAAGTTTTACCTCAGTTCTGGGTCAAATGATGACTTTCGAGATTTAAAATTTAATTTGGTTGAAAAATGCACTCTTCTACGTATTTTATTTTGTGAAGCTCTCACGATATTGAATTAGTCAAAGTACACTGCAGCAGTTAAGTACGCAAACGTAATACCTACACCAATACAGCCGCCCATGACAACCTGCTGACACTTGATGATCTTCAAGACAACTAGCACCGTGCTGAATACTCATTCAGAAATGAACGCAACACTCTAAAATCCATGTGGAGGAGAGCTGAACGGCTGGCACCAAGTTCATATTTTTCAAGAAGGGCCTTATGGATTAAAAACAAAAGTCATTCTGGCCAGAGGTTCTTGCAATTATAAATTACCATTTACCAATATAATTTAAATGCGCACCATTAAAATTAGAAGTACCACGTATACTATTAATCATTCCATGAAAAAGTCTCTAAAAGTCTTATTAGCATATTAAATAAACATTTGAACAGTAAAAAGCGTAATTGAACTTGATAATTGCTTCATTGACACCTTTACTGTGGTGTGGAAACCTTTATTATTGTTAAGTTTAAATTTGCCTCTTTCTGAAAGGTCATTACATTTTTCTGGAGAATCTTTATATGCTGAACCATGACCGCCTATATATGACGTAAAAATGTGTAAAATGGCGAACACATTTTGTCTTCGCCACTTATTACTACCATATAAAATGTGCGTTCCGTCTCTGGAGGCGTAATAATCCGGTAAACACCAAAATTGTGGTTTTATATGCGCCTTCTGATTGACACGTTCTTCCATGGCTTTGAATTTTCTAAATATACCATTTTAATACAAATGATTCACTTTCAAATATAAGGAAAAATGTGGCGACACTTTTAAAGAGCACTATAAAAATTCCATTTGGCGGTTGCTTAATTGCTGACGTTTTCACCTAAGGAGCTTATTTCGGAAGTTAATCGTACATCGTTTAGCTAAATAACTCAAATTTTCCCAAAATGATCATTCTAGTAATTGTTATATCAAGTATCGTAGAATATCACTAAATGGTGTGATCCCCTTATGCGTTAAATTCTGAAGACTACTTTGCCGTGAAGCCAGTGAGCGTAAGTCAAGATTTAAGGGAGAAGTTAAGAGAAATGTTTTTCGTCACCGGTGAGGGAGTAAGATCTTCGCATGGATGGAATGATGTCTCTCTCACAAGTCACTGGCGGATAACATATTGTCGATGGTAGAGAAGTTTTCTCAGGAATATACAGATAAACACATCGCCCTAGGATACATCCGTAGTCAAAAGAAGATAATGAAATGATGGAAGGGGAGGGAGGAGGAATACGGAGAGTGGCACCCTGGGATTCGTAGGAAGATGCTCTCGAAAGAGGGGTCTAAAATTTCCAAGGGATGGAGGGAAGGGACCCTTTTAGTGTGTTTTCAGGAGCAGTCCTGATTCAGTTTCACTCCGAGTCACTACCTGCGCTGTTTCCAATGGCACATAACATGATTCCAAGTGATGTGCACCAGGATCCTCGGCCATCCTCAAGCACCCCTGCCCTCCATGTTTGGCTTCTCTCGACATTTGGATCGACACAAGGAATGGTGTCCCTCCAACTCGTTTGGGGCAGCTTCCTCAACCTACACTAACATTAGTCCGTTAGTAATGGCTAAGGACTCCCTAATGTCGACGCTCCCTCCTATTTCCAGTTGAAGATTTAATCTCAAAGATGAGTAATTTAGGAAGAAAGAGAATTTCGAACGCCACTCAATTGTACGGATTTCAAGATTCCTTCCGTAATATTTCGCGTCCGTTAGTAGTTGGTAGATTTGCTTGACCCGATTAGGGTGAAATTAATAAAATAGAGAGGAAGAAATTCAGGAGAGAGAATAATCCGTGCAATTGATCATATAAATAACGGTCAAGCGTGCCTCTTTGAAATTTTTTATATCATATTATGAAAATGAACTCACGTAGTATGGTCACAGTTTTATCGAACAGTGGTGCGTCACAATTAAGTACACTATGCTATGGCCCTATACGTGAGTTTAATTTAATGTTACAACGAATATTGTAGCTGGTCAGTAAAATAGCAAAAAAACCTAAGATATTAAACTAGTGGATGGCGTTGCATAATAGAAACTTCTTAATGATGAAGAGGAAAGAAAAAAAATTGTTATAATACGCAACATATTCTTTTGCGACCAATTTAGATACAGTACCATACTTTGGCCAGATGATGATACTTCGTAAGGAAAAAAAACATTGCGATTAATAGTAAATTTTATTCCTACTATGTTAGTAAGATCAGTTTCACTTTAGTTAAATTAGAACATTAATTCGAGATTTAAAATTTGTTCATACAGGTATGTTACAATTGAAATAATTCTAATATATCTAAGAAAGGACACTTAATGTGTCTCAATTATGACCCGACTAACGCGGAAAAAACGTGGTAGATAGAAGGGGAAAAAGCAGCTTTTTCAGTGAACAATCTCAATGTAACTTTAAGGTATGCTACACATACATCGTATATAACTAAGGAACTATTCATCAAATAAAATACCAGTAAAATTTGGAAATGAGCACTGAATTTGGTATTAAACATCCTTTTCGTGGTTAAACTATAAAAACACATTCAAAATATAAATATCGGCATAAGACCAATCAACTAACCCAGGTAGATATACAATTTCATCAAGACATGTTATCACATAATATTCAGTGACTGGTAATGAAAGGCGATACAATAATCTTCAAATAAATATGCCAACATGGTACAATGCTCGCTCAGCTGATTGTCCTTTTTCCTCACTCTGATAAGGTTAATACACATTCCAGAGAAGAGAGTGTTACGTTAACAATAATTTAGAATTGTAAAAGATAACAGGAATTTTGGAACTCTCTGATGTAGACGTGTCTACCGAATTGTTGATGAAATATCATGATATTCAAACATGTCAACTGTGAGAAATGAATGTTCCACAACACACACAAAAAATTCACACCAGTGAATTCCTGATAATATTGAAGAAGACTGACTTCAAGAGATAATTTTGAATCAATCAAATTTAAAATTCTGAGAATCCAAATTCAACTACGTTGCACACATATTACTTCAACAAAATATTTACAACTTCTGATCTGAAGGCGGCAGCAACAGCTGGAGAAACTGTTGTCGCCGAGAGACAATTCTCTAATTAGCCTTGGATAATATCTTCTCTCCCAGTTCAACGTATACGATATATGGAGGAAATGATTAAAGACGCATGGGAAGAACTGGAGTTAGGAATGAAAGTCGGAGGGGAATTCGTAAATTCGGTTAGGTTTGCTGATGACTAAGCTTTAGTTGCTCAGTCAGCCAAGGGGTTGCAAGCATTGCTGAGTGAATTGGAGGTTCAGTGCGATAGATATTGGATGAGAATCAATATTAATAAAACAAAGGTTATGCGATTTTCAAGAAAGAAAAAGGCTAAGCAATACATTAAAATAGGAAGGGAAAAAATAGAGCAGGTAGAACAGTTTACGTATCTCGGAAGTGCTTTGGACCAACACGGTCAAAATAGTAGGGACGTAAGGAGAAGAATTGCGCTAGGCAGAGAGACTTTCACAAGGAGGAGGGAGTTGATGACGGGGACGTTGAGTAGGGAGGTAAAGAAAAGACTCGTAAAAACTTTGATATAAAGCCTAGCTATGTACGGCGCGGAAACGTGGTCGCTGAAGCAGGAGGATAGATGTAGATTGGCGGCTTTTGAAATGTGGGTGTGGGGATGAATGTAGAAGGTGAAATGGACCGAAAGGAAAACAAATGAGGAAGTACTGGAGATGGTGGGTGAGGAGAGAGGTTTGTTGGGAGAAATCCTATGGAGGCAGGAAAAATGAATGAAGGGCGTATTGGTTGACAGCGGGATGTTAGGCAAACAAGGAAACGGTAGGAACAGGATAAGGTTGTTGGACGGGGTGAAGGGAGGAAGAAGTACACAGAGATGAAGAGGGACCAGATGTAGATTAGGTTGCTGGATTGGGTTTTGTTTGGAGTTAAAAAATATTTATTTGATAGTTGTGTTCATCCAAAAACCCACTTTATCTGGTAGACTACCTAATAAAAAAAATATCTTCTCTCCTTAGATATTATTTTGGTCTCATCAAATTTGATGTCATGGCCGTCACGGCCAGCCCGCTCTAAGCGTGTTCAGGAATGGCTGATAAACTGAACAGCTTGTTCCTTGTAGCCCTTTCGTGCTCCATCAGGTATGCTTTCAATGAACGGCATGTCTCGCCTATGTATGACCTTCCACATGAGCACAGCCCCTGATAGACTCCCTCGTGGAATTCTTTAGGAATTTTGTCTTTTGACCGCGGAAGTAGATCGGATAGCTTGGTGAGATAGTTGTATCTCGTGGCAATATTGTATTTTATCAGTACCCGAGATATCTTCTCACTCGTGCCGACGATGAAAGGAATCGTGGCGTAGGCGTTGGCCGTTTCGGCGTCGCTCCGTTTTTCACCATGGTTGAGTCGGCGCTTCTCTTCCTTGGCGGTCCTTTTCACTAGAATGGGACATCCCTAGAATGAAGAGTCAATCATCTGAACGGCGCGAAATTCTACAATTCTACGTTCCATTTATTTAAGAGGAACCCAGATCGACCCATTAGCACTGGCGTTACGCCAGCGGCGCCCATAGCGCCGGCTCTAGGCGCTCATAGCGCCAGCTACAGAGAGAGCCACTCTAGGTGGAATGCGGCATGGTACCCCCTAGTGGGAACCAAAATAGCTACATCTGCGGTATTTCATCTCACATTCAATGACAATTTATTTTATGTTTTATAAAAAAATAAAGTTTGTATTTTAAAGTTGTTCGCGTTATTTAATTCAGATTCTATGATTTATAATTTTTAGCAACGATAAACAATAGTAGTACCAAAAACATTATGGAAAGAAATAAGTCCCAAGCCTGTAAATATCCAAGGGGTGACAGATAAAATTCAGGGAACGATGGTTTTTATTAAATTATCAAATCCAAATGACATTTATTTCCATTTTGCAAACTCTCATCAATCCTATCGGTTTCGCCACCGACCAAATTCGCAGTGGTGGACTCTGCGAGCGTCGGGCGGATAGAGTGACATCGTCCAAGTCAGACATCCCGGCCAAATAGGCAACGCGGAAACGACTGGGTCAAGGCGTTGTCTCTCTCCACGTCCCGAAGGACAAGATTTAGGAAACAACCTGTGCGCTGGGATTTTCGCAGGTGGTCGTGGATGAGCCGCAGGACGAGAAGAGTAGGGAACGATGCGGTGGGGAGGGCGAGCGAGGGCGTGGTGGGTGAGAGGGGGGATAAGTGAGGATGGGTGAAGGGGAACACACCATCTACGCCCATATCCACCGTTTCCACGCCCCCGTTGTTACCTTCCCCTCCGTCTCGCCCTCAACACTCTCCCCCCCCCCTTTGCACGTTCCCTCCCTCCCTCTCTCTTTTTATTTTACGACCCCTCGCGGAGCCAGAAACATCTCGTTGTCTTTCTCCTCTTGTCTTCTCCTGAGGAATCGATAAGTCGTCTGACACAGTTTCCTTCCAGCACCACCTCTGTGGAAATGGTGCTTTTCCCGAAAACCCTTTCCCATCCATCCCTTTCCCCTTTTTTTCGAAATTGCCGAAGCATACGTTTATGGATTCGAAAACACTGCATCTCTACGGCGAGCACACATGTCTACGCCCGCGCATTGAAAGCGGATTACTGAGAATTCCAAGGATGTCGGGCCGTTGAATGTGCCGTTATCATTTGCACCGGTAACGGTAAAAAATATGTGTGCGGGAAGGATGATCAACGGTGCTGATATGGATATGATGACGCGGTGCTCACTACTTGGGGCGAGAGGCGGCTTCATGTATCCACGGAAGGGGAAAAAGAGCAATGCTTTTTCTCTAAACACGCCTGTATTTCGCAACCTTTCCGCGAAAATTTGGTACATGCGGAGCTGTTGAAACCGTGAACATATCACTTACAAATCTAGAGACTAATAAGATGATTCCTATTTTATATTGAGTGTCTCATATAGTAGTTAGCTAATGGTGAAAGTAAATATAAGAATTGAGAATATTTCTCGCTGAGCTGGCTCAACAGATGAAAACTCACCAGTGACTATATTAAACTAGTGATTTGAATACTTAACCATGAAGGAGATATTTAACCGTTAGAGAGGGAAAAGCATATATATCTTTTCTGTTCCAAATAATCAATCCATAAAGGCTATTGTTTGCCCAATATATTGGAATCTAAAATCTTTGCAGAAACACTTCAACTATCTAATTTGGATTAATGAATTAGAACTATCTCCCATATCCTTAGACGCAAACGATATTATCTGCCGGTATTTATCTGTTATTTTTCTTGTTTTGCTCACATCGCTGCCATCCTTACGGAGAAATAACAATGATTTAGGAAATTGATTTATAATATTAGAATAATATATATTTGTGCATTGTAACGTGCAAAGCTGCGCCAGAGTGTGCGGCAAGGGGTGGTTTCATACAAAACGTTTATTGCTAAAATTTGAGATATGATATAATATTTAAAATTAAAAAAATGGGACAATGGGAATACTTTTTAATTTAAACGATGGAAACAATTCTACACGGAGCTTAAATGTATTATAGTACTTAAGTTTCAAAACTGTCTAAAATACCACTATAAACATGTGAGATGAGTCGATGGCATAAAATATTTAATATTTCCGGAGCACTTTTGTTTTCAATTATTCTAAGCTGTGATTGTTCACAGAAACTATGGCAATTTAAAAATTAAAGCAACACTCTTCCAAATAATAAAAGAGTTTTAATTTGGCTTGGTCCTGCCTAGTTCCCGTGATAGTCTAGTTACGCCAGCCAATAAGGTCATCAGAGCATCGTGCTACACAACTAGATCGTTTTTGCTACATACGTACTCATCTACATCAAACCGACTTTACCAAGATGCTATGTACTGGATTCATATGATATAAGAGGTCCTATTAGTGTAAGATAACATCGCCATTTTTCAAGAAACCGTAACAGTAACTTTAACGGAGTCACCCGCTATGCGTGCATTATAATGCAACCATTTCAGAGAGTAAAAATCATTCGCCTTGACCGGGATTTGAACCCGGATCCCTCATCACTCGGCCGGATATCGAGGGATCCGGGTTCGAACTCCGGTCAAGGCGAATGATTTTTACTCTCTGAAACGGTTGCATTATATCGCCATTTTTAATAATATTTAATAAAATTGAATAATAATATAAAATTAGTATTTAAAGTAATTTTAGCTAACCAATTATCACATTCTACGTGTATGTTTCCCTACAGTGAGCTATTCTTATATCAAGTTAAGAAGATCTTAGTATGAAGAAAAAAGTAATGACACAGATTAAGAGCTGAACCTAGAGAAAAGACGTGAGGACTTTAATGTTGAGCGTAGTAATCCAAGGCTAGAATGCTTGGTTGATTAGGAAGGAGGTTGAAAATGGGTAGGATGGTTTTTAGATATTAATACGGATTAGAATGTTCAAAGCAATCATACCAAAAAGGAAATCCAACGATAGGGCACATATGTATATGTGTATATATGTGTGTGTGGGTTGATTTCCCACGCAGCTAAAATTGATTTTAGGATTATTAAAAAAGGATAGAGAGTAGAAAAATGATTACCTGGGGGATGATAAGTTTGAGTTGAGGAAAGGGAGAGGCACACCCAAAGCCATTGCAGTAATGAGATCACTAATCGAGAGGAATATAAAATACAAACAGGACGTATTTTCCTGTTTTGTATATTTCCAAAAGGAATTTGATACAGTGAAATTGGAATAACTAATGAGTATATTGCAGAAAATAGAAATAGATTTGAGGATCAGGAGGCTAATCCTCAACCCTTATGTGCCTCATATTACTCTGGTGCGAGTGGGGAACGGAGAGTCCGGATGGGTAGTATTAGGAAGAGGTGTAAGGCAGGGTGGCCCATTATCACCGGTGCTGTTCAACGTACGAGATGTGGAGGGAATACTTAAAGAGGCATGGGAAGAACTGGAGGTAGAAATAAATTTCGGAGAGGAATTAAATAAAATCAGTTGGGTTTGCTGATGACCAAGCTTTATTTTTTCAGTCAGCCAAGCGGTTGCAAGTATTACTGAGTGAATTGAAAATTCAGTGCGATAGGTATGGGATTTAAATATATGTAAATAAAACAAAGGTTATGCGATTTTCCGGAAAGAAATAGGAGGGCAGAAACTACAGCAGGTGGAGCAGTTTACGTACCTCGGAAGTGTTTTGAACCGACATGGTCAAAGTTGTAGGGATATATGGAGAAAAATTGCGCTAGGCAAAGAGGCTTTCACAAGGAGGAGGGAATTGATAGCAAGAACGTTGAGTAAGAATGCTAAGAAAATACTCGTAAAAACTTTGGTATGGAGCGTAGTTATGTACGGTGCGAAAACATGGTCACTGCAGTAGAAGGATAGACGTAGATTTGGAATGTGGCTGTGAAGAAGGATGGAGAAGGTGAAATGGACCGAAAGGAAAACAAAGGAGGAGGTGTTAGGCATTGTGAGAGATGATAAGGGATTGTTGGGAGAAGCCATAATTAGACAGGAAAAATGGATAAAGGGCATATTGGTCGGCAGTGGGATGTTGAAGACTGTAATAAAGAGGAATGAATAATTAGGCAAACGAGGAAAGGGCAGAAATAGGTTTTTTGGATGGAATGAAGAGAGGAAGGAAGTACACAGAGATAAAGAGGGACTTGTTGTAGAATAAGATGTAAATAGGGAAATATCACCATCAACTTTGTAAATAGGGAAATATGTAAAATATAATCAGAGCCTATGCCGCTCAAGGCGGAAAGGTATGCCCGATAAAAGGGACAATAGGCAGGCCTTTTGTCATACGAATAAAATAAAGCAGCTTGTAGAAGATGCATTAGACGTTGAATGCACGCTTCATTAAGCAGAACGTTGGAAGTGGGCGTGACCGTCCAAAGTTGCTCCGTGATGCAACATGATGTATATGCATGGATTTGGTCATCGTAGTTTACTACCTTACGTGAAGCACAATAATACAATGATCAAATTGAATCAACGCCATACATAAGGTATTCATACGTATTTCGAAATGGTAAATTTCACTAAGGTAAACATATTTATAATTGCAAAAGAGAGACTAGGACGAGTGAAAGTAATTTACTAAGGGTTAGGGTAGAGGAGTGGCGGATATAATGAATTCCGTTTTTTTCTCATGAACTCATTCCCTCTCCACCAATTCATTGGTCACCGCTTTCGAGAGTTTTTTGTCTCCGGAAGGCAAGCGGGTCAACGCAGGAGATGGAATGCGGGTTTGTTGTAATGGAAACGCCCTATTGGAGGGGCCGGAGTTGCTTCAGAATGGACAGGAATCTCACATTGACGGTACCTCTCTTTTTCAAGCAGAAATCAGACGCGGGGCTTTGGAGAGAAAAAATCAACACCCCCATTTCGGCATCGAACACGGGAAACAAAATGACGACACGAGGAATTTCTCGATTTAAAAGACTCGTCCTCGTAATTCCATTTGCAAGGTTCATCTAAAATTCATTGATTTCATTATGTTTGAAGTGCCTTTCCTGTAGTACATACCACCCAAATTGGTGGTTCAAAATATTTTGATAATTTCGTAAGCTAGCCAGAAAGAATATTTTGAAGAAAAGTGGACATTCATCAGTCCACCCGAGTAATCAACCCGGAAGATTATTTTGAAATGTTGGCGTATATCTCATCGCGCACCCAGTCCAAAGACGCATGATTGAGGCATTCGAGGAAGGAGGGTAAGTACGTCGCCTTGTTCTTTTACATGCATCTACACTCGACTTCCAAGGAAGTTCTGTTGACCAGAGGATGGCAACATTTGAATCATGGGCAAGAACTTTGACTGACCTTAGACATAAAACAAACACTCAATTCGACAGCAAAGGTTTGTTAGCAGATTGAACACTAAAACAACAAAATGCTTGATAATTGATGACACACAGTTGTAATTTACCAATTCAAAACAAATTTAATGCAGTATGTTCCTACTTTTTAAGCCATGACCGAGACAAATAAAGCACATTCCAGCTAATTGAGTTCTCGCAGGTGTGCATAGTGAACCTGATTGTGAAGGGAGGGAGCGAAGGGACAATCTGGGGGTTGGTCGATAAGCTGCTCTCTGGAGGTTACTCTTGGGAAAACGACGAGGAGCGAAGGAGGAGCAAAGGGGAGGCTGTGGGAGGAGGGGATGTGGAAGGTGGCCGCTGTTATGCATCGGGGAGGAACGGCGACTTAAAGGGGGAATTTACAGGAAAGCAATTGAATAACATTCCTCAAATTGTACAATACCAAAATTTTGCCACGAGGCGTTCTATAGCTTTTTGGATACTGTGGCAGGCTTTAACATGTAGAGATTCACTTTAGATAAATAGCATATTTGTATAATTAAATGAAGAGTACAAAGTATTTTTCCACTGTTCTTTATTTTGTGTCTACTAGTTTCAACGATTAGGCGTCATCATCAAGTGGTACCCAAATAAAGAACAGTGGAAAAATACATTGTGACCTTCATTTAATGAACATGAACTTCCACAAAGTTGAGCCAGAAACCATAGAATACATAAGCAAATGTGTACTTTTCCATGACAATTTCACTGGAAAAACTGGCCTGTTTCGTCTCAGCTAAGACTGATATCAAGCTTTCTAAAGACCAAGTGAATTCCTCCTCCGATATCAAATATGTATCGCGAATTTTAGAAAGCGTTTCAATTGGATTACACCTCTATTAAGCTTGGTTAGATTTGAGGGTAATATTTGCCCAGGAAAAACGGAAAATGGCACCAAAACTCGAGAATAAACCATTGAACTATGCCATACGAAAACGAATCTGTTCTTTTCCACATATTTTTATTGCTAGTACAACACATTTCACCGACTTGCGGCATCATCAGTCACAAATTTTCTCAACAATTAAAATTCAAAAAGTTTTTTATATATCCAAGTAGCTGTAAATTAGTAACAAGAATATATATATATTTCGCATATTTCAACAGATGTAAAAGAACATAGTGTTACAACTAACATGGAAGCCCTGTTATAGGCAGCATGCCTCTTCAGGCTTCACAAACAGTGCGACAATATATTACCCTCAGAACAGAGTAGAGGCGGGGAGGGGAAGTAATGCCTAAGAGGGGTGGAGGAAATCAGATACGTTAAAGCGTTGGTTTTACCATTTCCAGGCTAGTTTCTCGGAAAGGAGTAGGGAGAGGGACGGGAACAATTGCTCGGATCGCGTTGGGGTTTGCTAAGTACGTCGTCTTTTTAGTATGGATAATAAATACTTTCACGAAGTGAAGCCTAATACAGTAGAGTACATTAAACTAAGCTTAAATAAAGCCCACTGAAAGTTTCGGGTTTGAATCTCAGATAAGTTAAATAGTTTTTTCGGGTATGACGTCACGAATATGCATGATAACCTTTACCAGTGCGAGCGGATTCACAAATTATCGTTAGAGATATTCCCCGAGAGGTCGATATTGCCATGCACTATGTCCCTTTTCTTCGGCGGAATACCTCACGTGAGCGAGACCTCAAAAGCACCATCCTCCACAGACCCGCCTCCCTCCAGAGCGCTCTCTCACCGCCGAGGAACGGACGCCTCTCCAAAAGGCAGGTAGGGCCGGCCCAGTCGCGGACAGTTTGCTGTTTATTTTCTCACGGGGTGCAGCGCGCGGCGTCACTCCACCCCGCCGATGCACTCCAGCGGGAGGGAGAGGGGCGGAACGGGGGGAGAGCGTGGCTGCGACGTGAGTGGGGTTGCAGCACACATTCCCGCGCCCACAAGAGGGTGGGTGTGGGGAGGGAGAGCGCTCTCGGCCGACACAAGAGAGGAGCGGGGTGCGTAAGGGGGCGGGGGTGTTGGCCGGTGGGGAGGGGGGGAGGCGCCCCGAGCAACAACAACAGAACCCTAGCACGCCGTGCATTAAGGCAGAGTCAACGGACGAGCGCACGGGGAGGTGAAGGGCGCGTCGCCGCGTTTACGCTCCTCGGTCATCAGCATTGAAATGCGTCCATTAAACCGCAAGCACCACCCTCACGTCGCTCTATGATTCGACTTGCGGAGGAAATAAATACTCCGGAGGATATTTATGACCACTTTTGTTCTCTCTTCAATGTTAAAACATTTTTTAGGTTATAAAACACCCTGACATATTTTATTCAACAGTAGGATTACCGGAATGTTCATTTTGGCCAATCTTGATTTGTTGATTAGATTAATCGTGAATCTTGATAAATTTGACGAAACTGACGTTTTCTCATCAACAGGTAATAATGTCTAAAATTTCATTAATCCTACTGATTTAATATGTAGATTTAATTTTATGGATACACCGTTTTAATAACCTTGGGAACCATTGATTTCTCTAAATATTCAGTGCTCTGGGATATAATAGCTACGAGTACTTTTACGTACCGTGCAGCAATGGAGGACCCAAGTGAAAACTTATGTTGGGTCAACGCGATTTCATTACTTTCCGAAGGTGTAATGCTTTGCGTCATTGTAATAACATAAATAGAGGGGATGTACCACGTGATTTACATTACTACCACAATGACATCATAGTGGAGGAAAATTAATTTTTTGAACGTCAAGCGTGGAATGGTATGGTCTTTCGTTGACGATAGTTTTTTTACTACTGCTACTTGGTACATTTTACGGAGCTTTCTGTAAGATATATTCAACAGATTAAATGATTTACGAGTCATTAGTAGTCATATTAGTAGTCATTCCTTGTTGGAGGATGTCATCGGTGAAGATGGTGTCAATCTGTACAGGGAATTATGCTATTTTCAGTACCTGAACAGCATGTTTGACACATTTTAAGACTTTAAAAGAGACGAAAGAAAAACTTGAAATTAGGCTAGCTATCAACAAAAAATAAATGAATGAACCTAATCACTTTGCAAACTTGTGCTAACTTCGATAAGAAACTAAGGAATACAAATTTTACTAAAATCAAGGCTGAGGTGAATCCATGGTCGGTGGGAAAGTTACGCAGTGAAGTGGAAACAATTTTGAAGGGAGGAAGATGACTTACTTCAGTAGCTATTTTAGAGAAACAGTTCTGTTAAAATTAAATTTATTCGGTTGATGCGTGCGTTTTACAAGTTTTTTGAAATCGAATATTAATACCATGACAATGAAGACGAATCAAGGAAGGGAAGCCCCCCCCATTCCTTTTAGCATCAATCACTGTATCAGTGTACTTACATTTTAACTGCGATACTTCTTATGCATAGCTTTTTCTTGGAGTTTAATCCATTTTTTCTTCCAATATTATGTGAATATAATTTAAATCTCAATAACGTGCCTCTATTGACTCAAACAAATGAAATAATCTCAATACTCATGACCGTAAATAAGGCCTTTTTAAATTGGCACTAAGTAATGGCATCGTTTTCTCCAACTCTCACTTTGGACTTTCTGGGACATTAGGACTTCAATTTAAAAGGGGAACCCTAAGTGTAGATTCAAAACTATGTTCTGCAAATCTCTTGTGCAGCTCTTAAACAGCTCTCTCAGGTAGCTGCAATGCAGCAGCTTTAATATCGATTCAATACAACGTTCCAATATTCCCATTCGCATACCAATGTTCTCACGTCTCACAAGAGAATATTTTTCTTCAAATCTTGGATTTTCAAATTGTGAAAAATTATCCTTGTCAAACCTTTTGCCCCTTTGTACATGGTACAACTCGACTGCGTCTCAGGCACGAGTGCTAACTCATATTATAAAGCTATTTATCTTGACAATACTTTGAAAAGACGGCAAGATCAGTTATAACACTGGTATAATACTGCCTGGCATAAACATCTAAAATGAATGTATTTATCAAACTTGGGGAAAAACCTATTCTTGCTGAAAGGACTGGATATTTATAGCAGATGCTCTTTCAAATATAACGTCTGGTTTATTCGCAATGATAATAACACAATTTAAAATACGGTAATACCTCTCTCTAGGGTCATTGATTTTCAATTAACTTTTCCGGAAAACATTTAAGTAACAAAATGAACAACTACTCCAATGCAAAACTAATCAGTAACATTAATAATTGTAACATAAAATTTTCCTCTTTCATTTTCTAGGCGTTGATTACATATTTTTACATAAAATGATTGGTCACTTTTTCCATTATTACTGATTTAGTCAAAGGCATCAAAGATCAAAGAAATCTACCTGAGATATTTACATGTATATCACAGATGGATGCATTGATCAGTTGCATAATTGAGAAGTGTATGAAAAGGTTTATAACTATTTTGTATGCAGCACACGGTCAGAGTTAGTCATGAATTGGTGGTTGCATCTTATTAATACAATATGAAAATCATAAGAATTCGTGCAAACGGCTTTCTTTACAATCTGCCGAGAGGAAGTTTTATTGTTCGATTCAACTTGCAACGTAATCGTTAATGGACACATACAGCGAATGTTCATCAAATTATGGGTTTTCTAGATTTATATGAAATAATTTTGAAACTCAGCGATTTCTTTTCAATCCATCAGGGTCAAGTGTTTCTTCGTTCAGGCTGTAATTACATACTTGTGGAAATACGTTTTAATTACAGTATCATAAACTATCAGCTTATGTCGCATACGGTCTGGTATTTTATTTAAATTTGTGCGTGAATGATGCCCATCGGTATTAATTCACATTTATCTCCCAGCCAGTCATCAGCTGACTTGAGTTGATCTTCGAAGTGGTTTTTCGAAAATCCGAACCTATCGTCTAGATGTGTTATGCAATGACTCTATATCCATAACCGTAAGTACGGTAGTCGACTGAAGTTCGGATCGATAGGTGATGGTAGATGTCACCCAAAACTAAGCCCAAGGTCGTGAGAAATTCACATATCAGGGTAGGGGGGCCGGACACTTTCCCTGCGCCTATGATGGACCCAGGCAAGGTCCGATATTCCCAGGGAGATCTGGTACCCAAAAATTCACACAGCTTGGGTGCCCAGAGAGTCGTATCTGGGGAGCAAACCCGGGCGCTCTGGTCAGTAGTCCAACGCTCCACCCTTGGACTACCGTTTCCATTTACGGGAGAAGCCGCGACGGTAACTGTTAACGGAATCAACCGCTAATTGTGCATTAAAATGCGTCAATTTCAGAGTATCAAAGTCATTCGCCTTGACAGGGATTCTGGTCAAGGTGAGTAATTTCTACATCTGAAATTATTGCATTTTAATTTAAATTGAGAAACATATTTAATCTGAAGTGGTTCCCCATTGATTGGACAACTCGGAATGGTTCCTCTTCCTCGGTGGAAGGACGCCTGCGGTAATCAAAGCTGAAGAGATAAATATAAACTTTCTGTTATTATGCCTCGTGCATCAGTAACGAAAGCGATAGGAAAATTTTTAAATAGGTCACGTGGGAACATCATCACATCCTTAATTAGCATCATTGCAGAGGCTGCTTTCTTGAAAACAGGAGCTAGTACATGAGTGTGCACGGCAGAGGATTTTTACAGAAAAGGAATGTATAGTGCATAACGGGTAATACGAATATACGCACTCCAGAAAGAGTAATATAGTTCATCATTTAAAAGGAACGATGAGCATTTGGCTACTTCATGATTGAAGCCCATAAGAATACTGATCCTTGTTACTGCGCATGATGTTTGCTAATTTATATTTTTTAATTATATTTCGTCGGCGAGGCGTTTGAAAAATAACTTGCCCTTCCAAAGCATATATTTTCAAACAGTTTTATAAGTTAAAAATCAATTTCCCAGGTCTATGTATCAAATAATTCCGTCATTGTATGGTGCTCCGATCGGTAGTTATGTATTAATCCCTCCAAATCAGCTATTACGACCCTCTCTTTTAAAGTGCAACCACTTCCGCTTTCATACACTCTTTCGGACAACCTTATCCCATCGGCCAGTTCGATTTAAGTGTATTTTTTGACGCGAAGCTCACCTTTCGCAAGCACGTTCAAAGGATTGTCGGGAGAGCGATGGCAATAGTCGGCCTACTTTACCGCCTCACTGACGTTCGTGATCCCCTTGCCATTAGGACGGTGTTTTTTGGTTGTGTCCTACCAATTTTAGAATACTGTTCACCCATTTGATCGACCGCCTCCCCAACTACTTCAGAGTTATTCAACAGACCTCTTTATTTCTTCATTGCAAGTTCCCGTTATCGCATCCCTCCCCTCAAAAATACAACCCGGGGCTTTATTCTCTCATCCCTTGGTATTTCCCCTCTCCACCGCCGTCGATTGCTATGTGATATGAAATTCTTGCATAGCATTTTCAACGGAACTCTCCGTACCAACGACCTTCCTCTCTTCTCAATTCGTGTTCCCTCTCGGCCAACACGTAACTTGAATCTGAAGCAGATTCCAAAATTCCGTCTCTCGATCTCTCAACGTTCCCTATTTCATCGACCCCCCACTGCATTTAATTCCCTAGTCATTCAGCATCCTTTCCTAGACCTCTCTTTCTCACTCATCGCTTTCACCTCCTTCCTTAAACGCCAGATTGTAACTTAGCTCTCTCTGGTTGCGTACGTATGTGCTCTCCTGCTATCTTATAGATGTTCTTGACATTTATTTTGTTAATTTTTCATAATATTTTATTGCTTCTCCCCATTCTTCTTCTTAATTTATATTATATGTATTGCCTGTCAACTAATGTAAAAGCCTTTGTGCCGTTTTAGTCTGCTTTGTTAAATAAATCATTTATAATGTTGACTTGCATTTGATTACTTTCATGTCGTTGAATGGTATTGATGACCACATCGTTAAAGCTTAGTCTCTTTAGGTTTTTCACAAGGCATTGTGTTTGCGACCTGGCATTTCTATTGAAGTTGAAACCTATATCAATATTATTTGTGTGATTCACTGACTATATATCGCATCGCAATCAACTATTCCAACTTTGCAGGTGAAAACTATTTCACTATCGAATCGAAATATTCATTTCTTCGAAAAATTTCAAACGATCGCGATTCAGATGTGACCTCTTGGTGATGAATTTGAACATATGCTCTCGATTTTAAGCCCCATATTTATAGTTAGATTCGCTAATAATAATGAACATTTCTAGTTAATTTTGCATTCCAGTATCGATATATTAATCCAGTGATATGATTAACAAATCAGGTTTACTCAACTCACTGTCCACAGGTCTGATTTGAGCCTTCAATTGTTATCAGTAAAATTTTAGCATTCACGTTAACGAACTTTAACCAAAGGATAATAAGTATTCTATTGACAAGCAAGAGAAAAGACGTGTTTACTTGATGAATTCATGTTTTGAAAATACATGTGAGTAAATTCAGGATGAAATCGATACAGTCCTCGCTATACTTTCTGAAGCACGATTTTATATGACTTACGGCAATCAGAAATCCTTGCAGGCATTTATATTCGTCGCAATAGGTTCGGAACGGAAGAGAGAAAGGGATACTCACCGCCGGAGACGATGCACGTGAGCTTCATTTCGCCGCCTTCCTCGTATGGACCGGCAACCGCCGACACCTCATTCCCCCGGTCGTCGAGAATGTTCGGCTTTTGCGGTGGAACTGAAAATAGGAAAAAATACGATGTAGTTAAGATTGCTCGGTAAAGAATGAAGGCAGAGGCACAACTTCACATTCACATACGGACACACCAAATTCTAATTCCTATTGGGGGGATCTGAAATGTGGGTGCGAAGGCAGGCACTCATTTGGACGGAAGGGAAAAGTAACGAAGTGCTAGTCATAAAAGGGGAAAAGTGGAAATCTTTGGCAGAATGACAACGAAGGGAGGAATAGTTGGAAGAAGAGACACCGAAAAACAGTGGGATATCGAAGACAGAGATAGAAGGAATAATTTTGGTTGTACCAAGTAGAGAGTAGGAATAGTTAGTCCTTTTGAACGAAATGAAAAGAAGTGGTATCACTTTAAAGGTACTCAAAATATGTTATGATCACGACTAATTATTTAAGAAAATGTAGTTCATGCACAATTAAGGTCGAACACACACTTCAGAGATTAATTTCGGGATACTTTATTCCAGTAAATATTATAAGTATATGAAAACCATAAGCTAGAAAAAAATAAGGCATGACTTTCCTTTAAATAACATGCTATATACTGTTGGTGTTATTTCACAAAAGTGGTCTTAGAAATACTAAAAAGAATAGTTGTTAATGGCGTACAGAATTATTGTCAGGAAGTCCTTCCTTAGAGGAGGATTCGAATAATTACAACGCCAGATGGAGGGCCGTAACCGGATACACAAATGACAAGTACATTAGTTCTTTCTCACCGATCGTAACGAATGGCTGTCCAATATTGAAGCACTAATGCGTCAAATCAGAGGCCTAAAGAGCTTCACTTTAGGTGTTCATCCAATAATAGATGCGCAATTATTTCACCCTCCAGCTCAATCAAAGATTTTCTGGTTTAGATTTCGAGACGTTCCCTCGGGCGAACGGATATTAAATCTACGAAAGACAACTGCAGTTATATGATTCGTGAAATAAAACAATAACATGATGCGGTGGTTGGTTAAAATTGGTTGATTATGTTATGCCGTGATACATAATATAGACTTCTTTTCCAGCATCTGTATGGTATTTCAGCAGAACAATTTTTCCGTATCTATTTAGGATTATGATTTGAAAACCGTAGGTCCTTTATCATGCGATCTATGACTTCTCGGGAAGAAATGAGAACTTAAATACATGACTCACGTATTGGCTAACTCATCACTCATCATATATTCAACAGATTCAGGCAAAATGCAGTGGAAATTCGTCATTATGAGAAAAAAAATTGCACTTTTCCAAAGATTTATTTGCAATGTACAACGCGTTTTAGTTCATCAAACCATATTCAGGTACAGGAGCTGAATCTGACAAGTCCTGATCTTGTACCTGAAGGTGAACTGAAACGCATTGGACGTTACAAATAAATCTGTGGAAAAGTGCAAATTTTGTTTTTCTCATCAACACCAATCGTTGAACCCGGGACACACTAAGTTAGTTGGAGACGCTCTTAACATCGTATGAAAAAATGTCACGTAACATTTAATAATCTATGTTTGTGGCAGGAGTTCAGTCCGGGCATACCTCATATGATATCAGTATTTATTTGCAAAACTAAGAATAATTTGGATTCGCCGTAACGGAATTTTCATAGAAAAAACTCAACGGAACGTAAAAATAAAAAACTACATAGTTAAGACTTTTTATTTGCTTTATTTCGTCGTTTACGATGTTAGTTTAGGATTCTGGAAGAACATTCACTCAACACGCACACTAGCAAGTACGCGCGCACACAAGAGAACACATTCAACTGTGGCTGAGAGAGAGAGAGAGAGAACGGAGAAGCGAATTATTAATACCCCGTTATATTCTTCCTGTCTCTCCTTTCCGCATTGCGGGTGACGACCAGTAAGGAGGGGGAATGGCGGGGGAGAGGGGGGTTGGCGGGAACGGGTGGAGCACCATTGAGGGTGAAGGAGGTTGGGTCCACATACACATTAGGGGCAAACCGGGGGGCCCGCAAAGGGAAGCAAGGACGAGCCCCCTCGAAGGGGGCGCCGCCGGAGTAATATCTGGCGCCAGGTGGCACTGGATACCATTTGATATGCCCCCCTCACAACCCCAACCCATTACTTTATCATCTCCTTCCTTTTCCCGCCCCCCGCACGACCCCTCGTCCCCGACTGGCCGCGCGAGTGAGCGTCAGTGCGCCCCTTCCCTTTTTAATTCCCCACCCCTCCTCTCTCCACTCCTCATTCCCTCCCCACTAATATTGCCCAATATCATCGTGCAGTCTTAAACACCTCCCCACCGGGTTTCCGCTCTTTCCCTCCCCCGGCTGTTATCATAACGCCTCCTTCAAAACGTCTTGATGATCCAGGGGTGTCCTGCCGTCGCAAGCATTTGCGAATGCCGTCGCACTCTGTCCCCCATTCCCTTCCACCCCTTTTGAACTTCTCCATCCACATCACAGGGGAAAGTATTGTTCTCATGAACAAATTTGACTTTGCAGAGCAAATGGAAATATGTTCTGAATTCCCATTAACGCTTTTTCACTCTTTCCTGAATGTCTGTGTGTGTTCACGCGTGTCTGTGTATCTGGGAGAATGTGATTGAAGGTATCTAAAATAGAAACCTTCAACAAAAAATATTAAATGCATAATACTTTTATTAAGAGTAGTTGCACCGTTTTTTTTCTTAACCGTCCCAGGGTGACCGTTTCGGCATAGTGTCTCCTTTAATAAGGCACCTCAAATTTTCTAACTCATTAAAAAAAGTGGGAGAATTGAAAACTGTTTTAAATCAACTGCAGCGTGTTTCCGTGAAGTGTCTTTTAATTAATCCCATTAAACCTTGAAATAATTGGTTTTTATTATTTTACTTCTATGTTAATATTTTTTATATTATCCTGTTCAATAATTTCATAATAAGTTTCAAGTTAAAGTCATAAAACTCAAGTTTATTTTACCGATATTTGTGTCTTTTAACCTTTTTGGATGTGGCCCCATTGGACACACCAATATCTTCGCCAACTAATTTTTCAAAAGATAGCTAAGGAGGTTCCGCATGAGACATAAGATTTATAAAATACTGAATGTTGATGAACATATTTGAAAACTGCGAGAGAAGATGACTTTGAGACTATTCTTTCTATTCACCTTGCCAAGGTCCCAAGAAAAACTGTTAATAAAACTGAGTAATACAAAATTATACTGCCAATTATTAAATGCTCACATATAATAACAATCAACGGTTTGTAAAATTGGAAAATGACCTATCGGCAAGTTTTTAGAAGTAAATTCAAAAGCCAATATGACTAAAATGAATCGCGGTCAACACGGCGGCCATCTCAGGCGAATACATGGTAGTGAATAAGACCAAGGAGAAGACACCTGTCATGAAGTACGGGCCTTGGCCAAGTGACATCTCTTGGTTGTTTCGGCGGGGGTGAGGCGGCGGGAGGGATTACAAGTTACCGTGGAATACGGAGGGAGGGGGGCTTGGTTGGGGGGATTATGACCTCGACATAGTTCTTGGTCGGGAAGGAATTTGTATTCGGCGAGTGTGCATTTACACGTATCGAATTCGTTAATTTTAGTTATTCTGGGTTCATTGGCCTTAATGTGTTCCATATGTGTATTTATTTAAGACTTTCGCATGTGTCTGATTTGTAGTTATCAATGCATTTGACCCGTTATAGGTCTATGGATGTGGTGGTGCCTTTCTCTAAACTCTTTCCAAACGTTTTGCCCAACTCTGTGCGTCCAAATTGGCCGTTTCTGAAATTTAACAAGTGCTCTTCAATCCCAATATTTGGGTTGCGTTTCATTTTCCCTATGTAAACTTAAACAAGGGTACCAACGCAAGTTATTGCATCAAATTTCGTCAATCCTAGAATTCTCAAGTGGTGGTGCTTTGTACTTAGCAAATTGTTAAGTGAGTTATGGATCGTATTTTCGTCAACTTCCTAGTATCTGGATGCAGATTGTAGATTACAGTCTGGCATACAATAAAAAACACAATAATTTCCTTGCTCTAGAGAATTTTTTCACCTCCAGAATATTTTCAGTTCAGAGTCTTTCGATTGGAGAATTTTTGCAAGAGTCTTTCGATTGGAGAATTTTTGCAAATTCCTCTTACTACGCCACGATTAAGGATGAATTTGCACACATTTATGACACTTTTGACGGTTTATTTTAGTCTTAAGAAGCCAACATCTCAATCGATAATTAGAAATATGAGACATTTCAATGGCCTTATTTAATGCACCTCACATTACTATAGGTCGGTGATGCATACCTAATTGTCCGATATATCGCTATTAATGATAATAATTTGCGCGATCATTGTACTTAAACCTCCTTTAATAAGGCATGTCAAAGGAAATACGCAATATGTACCTATATTCAGGAGCTGGAAATACAGGGTTCTTGGTAAATAACACAATGAATGTAATTAATGGAAAGACGCCAGCTAATTTGAAAATAAATACGTACAGAATATGCCAGTATCAAAAGAAAAATTAAATACGTAAAGGCTCTTTAAAAATTAAACCTAAGGCACTGATGCAATCCTTCTCTTGCATATACGGATCGTATTTCTTAGAAAAAGTTATTCCTTGAATAGGTAAAGGAAATAGGAAGAAGGTAGGCCCCTTATATAAAACAAAAATTGCCCCTTGAAGTAGATCTCCAGAGGAAAACTGAGGGATAAGAATTTTAGTACGCGATGCTCGTAAAAGGTGACGGAGGGATGTTTTGAGTTAGAAATTAGATATTGATTTTGAGGATATGAGTAGAGCAATTCAGTCCAGTAGAGTCTAAGCCTAATCCAGCAGAGCAATCTTTTTTCTAATGCTAATTGAACAATAATTATTTTATAAAACAATTTTACAGATATTTATATCTGTATAAGAAACTCTAAGCTTATGTTCTTAACCTGCTAAGTTTCGTTTATCTGTAATAATTAAAAATAATTTTATGAAATAAATTATTGTTTACAGAAAAGCGTAATTTCAAACCTCGAGTAAGATCACTTCAAATTGGCTTGTCCTTAGGATTCTAAAGAATTCCGTCAGTCTTAATTTATTTTTCTTATATGTCGGTTCCAGCCTTTTCACTGTTAGTTTTTACCCTCAATATCGGTCACTAATACAGAGAAAAATACCTGGAATACAATCAGGAAATATTTGGCTAATTCGTAGATTTCAAAAAGACACTTGATAGAGTGAGGTGGGAAAAAATAATGAATAAGGACAGGAATTGATAGGAAAAGAGACTTTCAAAAGGAGGAAGTTGATAACAGGGACGTTGAGAAAGGATTTTAATAGAGGATTCATCAAAACTTTGATATGGAGATATGTTTTGTGTGGAGCGGAAACATGGTCATTGAAGCAGGCTGATAGGTGGCGTACATTGGAGGCTTTTGAAATCTGTGTGTGGAGAAGGATGAAAATGTTGAAATGGACCGAAAGAAAGACCAATGAGGAAGGACTAGGTATGATTGTCAAGAAGAGAGGATTGTTGGAGCAATCATAAGGAGGCAGGAAAACTGGTTAAAGGGCGTATTGATCGCCAGTAGGATGTTGAAGACTGCAATAAAGGGAAATGAATAATTTGGCAAAGGAGGAAAGAGCAGGAATAGGATAAGGATGTTGGACGGGATGAAGGAACAACCCAGAGATGAAGAGGGATTTTATGCAGAGCAAAAACAAAATTTTTATTTGGTAGTTGTTTCCATTCAAAACCAATCTTAACCGGAAATTTACCTATTATAGTAATCAGTAAAGGGAGACAATTAGGCGGGAAAGGTAGAAGGAAGAAATGAATAGGCATGTTGGGTGGAATAAAGGGAATGTTTTTGTAGCTGGACGGGATTACCTGTGGCATCAAAATGTTCCGTTTTGAGTTTCACGTTACCACTCGTATAAATTGTGCCTTTCGTCGACCCCTTGGGAAATTCCAATCTTTTCCCCACACTTTACCTTAAGTCCACCCTCGGCCTATTATCCCATTATCCGTAAACGAACGCAGGTGACCTATAAGTGCAGTGGAGGAGCAAATTATCCTGATCCGATCACAATCAAGGGAAGATGACTTTCTAATTCCCCCCTGCAAACTAATCAAATATAGCGTGAAATGTTCAGAAAGTCATTAAACTCTTGATGTGGCTAGAGGGCACCCCTAAAGAGTGTAATTTTCATAAAATTACGGCAATATAATTTTATTGGCATGACTCCCTATGGATACAATGAACTTGTACCCTGGGGATTTTCTCTGCCGTTGATGCAGTAAAAAGTTTTGCCATCATCCCGTTTTTTCGTTCAACTTTATTTGCACTAAAATTTCCCGGAAACGCAGTTTGAGATAATAAGACGTTGATCCAAAATAAAATGGGAACCACTGTTCTATCAGAAAAATGAAAAATTAAAACTTTTAAATTTGAAAAACTAATATTCCAGGAAATTATATACTTCATGAGGAGTGCCTAGGTGTCACCGCAAGTATGATTCAATGTCAAACTTGACCAAAATATTGGTTCAATGGAATACTATCGAAATACTCAGTGATGATATATGACCCTACTACGTGGTTCCAATGAACATCACATTAGCTAAAATACAATTCGTACCGCTGACCGAGGAGTATAACTTAAATATCTGCAATTTTTAAAGAACGCATAGAATTTTTCTTTTCGTTTAAACTTCAACTTAAAAAAAAACGGCATTAATATGTTCATGAAATGTCCATTTTTACTTCTAATCAGGTTGGGAAAATTTTTTCATCGCTAACTAGCAATGCAAACGGTCATTCTTTGCGAAAGGCAGCCTCCGCCATTTTAATCTGGAAAATGTTCGCCCAACTGCATTACCGATTCTCTTCGAATATAAAAATATAAATTTTTTTGGCTTAGATATTCTACGAACGCCGATTTTGTGGGTCAGCAACAACAAGTGACGAAGCACCAACCGGGTTTAAAACCGCCAACTGACGTCTGCTGTCGAGCGTGCACTTTGGGACGTGTTATCAAAATGAGCTAATAAAAAACACGTCAACCGAAAGCACTCTCCTCAGCCCCTGTTCTTATTTGTTTGTCCTCTCGGTTCCGCTTTTTCTCGTCCGTCCAAGCGCCACCACGCGGCGAGGGCGTCTCTCATCGAACGACCTCGAAAGAGCACGCACACACCAAAACAGCGGAAACTTTTCCCAGCACGGAGGAGGAGCCGTCAGACCGTAGGGTATGATGGGAAGACTTCATACAGCCATCTAGGATATCCTATCCGGAGGAGGGAGGAGGTGTTAGGAGAGGGGTGAGAGGCATGGAAGAGGGACGGGGGCCGAAGGGGTCCGACGGCCGGGATGAAGTTTACGACCCCGGCAATCTCCACCGGCACGGCGATCGCTGGACAGGAGTGGAGGGCAGGCGATGGCTGGAGAATTATGTCTGGAGAGGTGCGCTGGAGGGACATCGTGCGAGTGGACCCCGGGGGTCGGGGGGGGGAGTTGAACGGGGAGAATGGAACTATGCAAGAAGGCCGCGGCGTCGAAGGCTTTTGGTCGGAGGATGATTTGCACCGTGCACGCTCTCTCAAAGGCAAGGGGAACTATGTGTCAAGGATCATTTATTCGATTGCATTTGTTCCAGCGAGGAGTTATAGGAGTTCCACTGGGAGAAGTTTGAAGTCCAGTGAGGTATCGTAGTGTAATTCGGAATGGAATTTATTGAAAGAACATTTTTACAGACAAAACGCACAGAAATGATAGATCATTCCCCAGAAATACTTTAAATGCAATTATCTGTGATAAAAATTATTTGAATATATCGTAAACCCTTGGTATCGGGGTAAATCTAAAACCTGACAACAATAGAAATGCAGGAGATCACATTATTTGTCCAGGATTATCAGGATTTTCTTCTTAGTCACATATAAACAATGTGCATTATTAATATAAATAATTGTTACCATTGCATGTATTTTAATTGAAATTTATCCATTTTTAGCTCCAGTCCACACAGAGAAGATAAATATTTTAAGAAGAGTTAAATTAAGTAGCATTCGAATTTATTACGTTAATATTTTTCAGTATCGAATGAGACCTCGTCAAAATATTTCCGAATAAAATGGCCGCCTCTATCATATTGAACTACAATTAGCCAGGACAGCAACGGCTGCGTCCACATTGCTTCTCACAAGTGATCAACGGCGAGTATAGGAAGACTTAATTCAGAAGGTAATGATTAATGCCTTCATTAATGCACAGAAATAGCCTTTGACCTTTAGCGCCCTTAAGAGTCTTGTGCACATTCCGTCTTCGATATGCTCTATATTTGTAGTGTATCTGATAAGAGTACGAATTATAAAGAGATGAAATAATTTATTAATATTAATTAATAATTTAAAACATTAGGTAAAGGGGGTAAGAAAGATTTACAGTGGTCGCTTTTCAAATATATGTTTTATGACAAATCTCTTCGCAATGGAGTGAATTAAGCTTGAATTTCATGGTTAATACATTTTTAATTCAGTAGAAATAAAGACTTGATTTATCTCGCACGGAGAGATTAGTATTTTTCTGTGTATTACATTGAAGAACGCAACTATTTCAAACAATATAAAACGAACGTAAGTATCTAATTGTATAAAAATGCAACTTAGTGGAAGCTTGGATTAAAAATTGTATACAAAATGTTTATTCCATTATTAAAAGGGCATTAAGGTAATAACAAAAGAACAAATACATGCATAGAGGACACGTAAAGGCAAAATTGGAGAGAAAAAGGAAATTTATTTAAAATATACATCACATTTGGTGAATTGAGTATTTGTTTGATTTAAAGAAAATTCAAAAGAGAATTAAGTAAAAAATGAAATAGTTCCCTTTTTGGAAGTATTTGGAGTGATATGATAAAATAGAAATATACACAACGCTGTCCGTAAAAAACCTGTATGACCTACCATTATAACGATAGCGAGGAGAGCGCTCACGTATGATCCTATAGCTTTTGTAAATGAGATATTCCAAAGAAATACTTGACTAATCGTTGAGTGGGCAGCTCTTCTCCAAAGCTATCACGTCCCGCGTGAAAACAAGGCCATTGCATTAAAAAGGGACGGTAGAAAGCATTTACAAGCACGAGCAATTGAAATCCCATTTCAAATTTAGCCCCTTCCAGAAGAACAAATCTCGGGGGAGAGATCCTGGATATTAGCGACTATCTACTACCGGAAGGAGAGAGGGAGACAAGTCTTCCTGTAGTTATTCCTCGGAAATGAAACGGAGAAGCATCTCATCCAGCCCATGCACTCAAGTCCCAGCGTGGACGCCTCCGTTCCCCACCCCACCGATTCCTCCTGGACCCCCACTCTTCGGACGAAGAGTGCCAGCGGAAGCTTTCCTATTCTTTCTCCTCGGGCGATTCGCAAGTCAAACGGCGAAGACGACTCGAAGAACTCACTCACTCTTCCCCGCCGACCCCTGCCCTCACTCCCACGGGGTAGCCCCATCTTACCCCGCCCCTTCTCTCGGGCGAGTCGAGAGAAGACGCATTCCTAAAGTCTACCCACCTCCCCGCTTTTCCCCGCGGTGAAAGAATCTAAAGGGAGAGTCCGAGTCGGGAAAAGCAGCGGGAAGTACGAGGAATGATGGGAAGAACTCTCTTTCTTTCCCTCCACTGCTTCCTTCAACAAAGGGGTCTTCAGAGTCGAGGGAACGGCAGAGTAAACACCTTACAGCGGGTCGACGGAGATAAAAATGACTGGGAGTAGTGGGGAGGGCGGGAACCGGGAAAGGGGTGTGAGTGAGTTAAAAATGGTCCTTTTTTCGCTAATTACGCTTTCAGCGACCCACTCATCCTCACCCTTTAATTCACCTCTTAATCTAACGATCCCTTAACCTCAAGGAACCACTCCCGCCGCCCAGGATTTTCTCAGGGGAAGACTGGGGAATAAGGGGTTCGCGAGGGAAGAAGGGCACGCTGAATGAGCTCACCCCCACACCGCCATAATTCGAGAGAGGCTGTGATAGAAAAGTCCATTGGAAGACAACTCAAGAGAGTTCCTTTCTCAAGACTCGTTCCTTTCTATTTCCCTACTTACCCTCTCTCGGCATCCCCTCCAAAACCGAACCGAGCCCCAAGCTACTTAATCCTCCTCCTTAAAAGTCTTTTCCGCTCCTTTAAATACTCCGCGGTTTACCTTCCCTCAAACCCCTCTCCCCCTCCCGGACCTTCCAAATTCCTCCTTAAACCCACGTGGAAATCCCCGCCCACCGCCGGGAGACTCCGCCGCCGTGTAAACAGGATGTGCTCCGTCGAGGTGTCGGAGGAGGGAGGGACCGGGATGGGCAGGGTGCGCGACGGGTGGGAGGGGAAGGAGGGGCGGGATGATAAAGAGATGGTGGGAGCGCGGGGGAGGAAGGGAAGAGGGAAGGGGAGCGGAAAAAGGAGGCAGAGAAGCCATGAGAGAGACCGAACGAGACTCCAGGAATAAGACGTTGCTTTATTTGGGCGGAGGGGCAAACATTCAAACCTCTTTCACACACACACACTCTAGTTGGAGAAATGTTTTTGTGCGCAAGAATGCATCGTGAAGGAAATCTAAGCACGCTACATCGCACCCATTGAGACGCCAACGAGGCTTTAGGGAGAGACTGTCGGATCACTTTAGTCATGGCGGGGAAAATTGATTCTATTCGTCCTTGGGCGTTGAAGAAGTTTTTGAATTGGTTAAAAAGAGTGATAAAATAAAAGTATTAGAAATATTTTGGTAAACTAATGAAATATTGTAATATTAATATATTGACGAACTACGATCCCAAATTTAACAGTAATGACACTCCCTAATACTCTTTCGGGCTGTTTCATTTTAATTTAAATGCGGCTATAATTCACTGTTTTACATATCAAATACTAGTATACAAAAATAGTATTAAGTGGCTGCCAATAACAGTGCTGAAAAATTCATATACAAGTTGGAGTTTATTTAATTCAAACAATTTTTGCTTGGAGATAGATTGTTAATTACTTTTTTTTTACACCAATATTTCCTTTCCGAGTATTCGAAATTCCCTATTTATCATGGCTGCACTATTAGTAATGATATCTATACACTCAATGCATAGAGATTAATTTCAATTCGAATTTAGGCAGGCGGAAATAGCCTCAAATAAAGAACGATAATGGATTAGAAAGGAAAAACCGAGAGCGAATTTTGAAAAAAATAATGTAACAACTAAAAGCATAATAATAAAAGCAAAATCGAAAATAATTATTACGGTTCTTATAATTTTCAATTTATAATTAATCAACTCCCACCATACCTCACTAATAATGATATATATATGCAAATGACTAATTGGTTGAAATTAAATATATAGGTGAGATATAATCCCTTTTATGAAGACTTCAAGAGCAAATTGCACGGTCAATTTGAGGTGTCAGAGATGAGGGTATAGAAGTGACAAGTTTAATGACATTATACCTGGGATCAATTGGACACTGCAATATGAATAACTGAATTCGCTCGACATTTACTGAGTTATAGCCATTACTTTAAATCTATATTTGGAATAACGTAAGGGGATAATCAGTTCCTAACCTTTTACCATACGGACGGTACGAATTTATTCCGTGACTCTCCACGGTGGTTACTGTCGATGTAGATAAGGGACCTTGAATAGATTTTCTGGATACGTAGGATATATGGGTACCGAAGAGTAACGGTTCCTTCCCCATCATTTCCACTGCTACTCTAGCAAATGCCTTTTTAAATAACGCTACAAACAACGATTTTTTCTTCAAAATACCTAAAAATATCTAACAAATCCTATAAGTGCATATTCTGATGTTCGTCTCAAGTTTTCCTAAACCTTCCCCTTCTTGAGTATTTCCGAAATTATTACGGCAGATAATAATGCAACCGACACACAACTTTACTACACAGTAAAAGATACCAAAAAGACTCTGTAAACCAAGCGAAAGTAAACCACAGATACTTTGAACGTTTTAACGGAACCCGTGATTTGATTATACACACAGTGTATTTACACGTCGTTGCCTTCTCTCCATTTATTACAAGATTAATCAAAGTAATCGAAAAAGGTTATTTAAGAAACAACGACACACGATGGAAACCCGCAGTTTTCCCCATTAAGAGATAGATTCGAAATTTTTAATCTTCCAAAGGTGAAACAAATATTTTCGAAGTGAACCTCATACTTAATTAACAGCAAATAAAGATGATTTCAAGTAAGCACAAGATCTGTCCCAAAGGTAGGAGACTTGATCGGTCGATTAAAAAAATGTACTGTCAGAATTGATACATTCACGCCAAAGTCTTCGAAGTAGCACCCATGTGCGTCCACACCACGCTACCAGCGAGTTTTCCAAGCCTCGTTCTGTCATTCGGCCATCTGGAAGGCGGCGCCCGGAATAGTGCTAGGCTCCCTCGTCACGGACCGTTGTAAAGCTTCCACCAAGCCTTGTTAATGTCCTTTCACCACATTTTCAAGGACAGAAATGAGGAAAAGTCTGGTGAAGCATTGTCTAAAAACTTTGGGTCCTCACTCAGAGAAACTCTTGGGAGATCCGCGTGCGAGTTTCATTTTGTTCGTCCGAGAGCACTCGCTGCACCAACTTCGCACAAACATTTCTAATGCCCATGTTTTTGGTCACACGTCGTTGGAAACCTCTTTTAGTGGTGCCAAATTCAGAATAAACCGTGGAAACATGTAGTCTGTGATCTCTTTCCAACAAAACCTTCACTCTTGCATGCTTTTCGTCACTTTTTGAGGTCGTAGGACATACTGAACGTTCAGCGTCTTCAACATTTTCTCTACCCACCCAAAACAACTTGTTCCACTCAAAAACACCCTATCTACCCATTATTTTATTATCATAAGCTGCCTTAAGCATTACATGGGTCTTTTTACCGGTTTATTCGAGTTTGACGCAAAATTCAATGGCCTAGAGCTGTTCCAATAACCGGTTTATGAGGGAGCGCAACGAGGTCACATCATAGAGGTTCCGGAAAAAAACGATCCGCACTCCGAAGAGGCTGGGACCCAACTACCACAGACCTCTAGCCTTCCCTTAGACTGTCGTTCCTTCCCTCAACCCAGCCGGAGAAACCGTCGCCGGTCCGTCCGTCTATCCGGGAAAAAATAATTCATACTTCTCGTCCAAAAACGTATACCCAGTACGATAAAGACATCCTAAAGAATAAGTAAGTAAAAATTTTAAGTACATTGAGATATATTACCTACATATTTTTTTCGCAATGGACTTTGTAAGAAAACTACAACCTATATTGCTGGATTCATCAAATAAATATTTTGAGTAAAATAAGAGTAAACATAAAAATAAACGGAAATCGATGGATTTTAATGTGGCTTAGTTACAAGTTAATCTCATTATCGCTAATGTAACCTCACGACGGAGTGCGTTCAAAAGTTGATTCATTTATTTCTACAATGTGAAAAATATGTCACTGAAAGTTTGTTGTCATGCATCACAGAAGAATATATTTAAAAGGCATATTTTTTAATGTTATCATAAAGTAATAAATAAACTTTTATCTTCTTGTAATACATTATATTCATTATTTATCTTTAGTGGTTGTTCTTAGAAAAAGTTGGAAGAGTACTTTTTGGGGACTCATCTCTCCATTGAAAAAAATGTAAATGAAGACAATGTTAATGAAAACAGCGATTCCTGTAGGTTTTGCGATATTTTAAAAATTATTTTCAAATATTGGAAATGAATCGGTTTGGATAGTCCCTTTTCAATTCCGACTCTTTCGGTCGCTTGACTGTTCTATACTCATTTATTAAGTGCATGAGTTTAGAATTTTCGAACTACTCGTAATTCAAAAAACACAATACGGAGGGTGTATTCATCCATCTGCACTCATAAATGCTTTCATCAATACCCACTTCTGATTTCGCAAGCGCCCCCAGTATAGAAGCCATCTATTTATTTCTCCAATTACTTGAAATCGTAACCGATAACGCTGGTCTACGTACCGTGCATGAGCTTATGACCCGAAATGGCTCTCTTCTATTAAATACGCCGTGTCGTGCAGGGCAAAATATATTTGTCAAAATCAATTTTCAATCTCCGGAGGCAATTGAAAATACTCGTAGACAAATTCTTCATGTGAAAATGAATACATATTCGACACACATGATATGAAAACGCATTATTTAATAAATAATTATTTAGCATAAAAATCCACCCAAAGGTTTTTCGTGACGACGGAATTCATCCCGAACTAAGATGTATCACGAAATGTAAAATATACACATTTAAAATAGGAGGTCTGATTTCTTTACCAGTGATACATGTGTACTTTCAAACGAAGGTCTGGTGATCTCTTCGCTTGGAGTTTAAGTATGGTGTTCTATGAACACCCATCCGGACAGAACTCAAAAAGATTATCCACTAAACTTTAATGCCAAAATTTTAAAGTTAATTTTTATACATCAGAAATTAAGGTGTAATCTCTTCAAAAAATCAACGTACTATTCTCCAGAGACAAATTCATAAGAAAAAATTTACCCATTTCTCATTGTTGGTGTGTATGCATCAATACTGGTCAGATATAGAGCATCGCGATTTATTATTCCTATACTATCTCAAATTCACTATTTAAGACCCTAATAATAGCTCTCATAGGGAAATTAATGTGTAATGAACGTACTTTTTTGAGGTCTTGATATCAAGTTTGCGAGGTCTAAATGTCGAGATTAATATATTGACCTTTCAGCACAGTGTTTGGAGATAATCGCAAACGGTCGATGACACAATACTTTAAGCCAAATAAATCTAACTTGAGCGATATGTAAAGTTAAATGAACCTTGACTAGCAAGAAGAGTAGGTCAGTGAAGGGGAAGAGAAGATGTCCACTAGAAGCAAGAAGCTAGCGGGAAAAGTATGCTGGACTATGGAAGAGCTGTTGCTGGTCTGCCCCTTCCAAAAGATTGGAAGGGACTTTTGAAGGCCAATATCAGTTTCCAGTTTGCCAAGCTTCTTTAACCTGTAACCAGATGGCTATAAAAATGGTTCCTTTATTCAATATGTACGCTACCACACAAGAATAGGTTATGAAACAACCAAAGATTAGGAAGCTTTATTTCGAAATTAAGAAGAAACTTAGAAAGCTCTATTTAAGAGTGAAATTTATAAAATTCCATTTTTTTGAATAAGGACTGTGACTGCCTGTGACTCGTTATATTATTTCATGTTATCATATAATTATTTTATATCCAGAAACATCATAAATTATCTAGCGGCTACATATTGCGAAAAAATAACCTTGGATGATTACTGCAGAAAAATTACGAAGGTGCCTAAATCAATATTTGCAATAGGTCTATGAATAATCCTCAGCTAAGTGTTCATGATGACAATTTGTTGGAAAACTTATCGTAGTTTGTAGCATGATAGTTTTTCTAATATTTGTAGTATACTCGAATATGAATATGTTCGGAATTAAAAAGTGTTACTTATCTCATAATACTGTAGGGCACTTTAAAAATATGGAAACTGATATCTTAAACCTTACGATTACACAGGCCTACAAAAAATTTTTTTTTTTGGTGCCGGGAATCTTTGTGATGATTTTAACTATATTTGTAGAGCTGAATCCAAATATGAAATCCTTTTTTATTTAACAGCTCTACTTTTTTAGATATGGCACATCTTACGATTAGTTGTTTTAATATTTGATATATTCCGGAAAATAATTTTCAAAGTTAAATAAATCTATAAGTATACTAATTTATAACCACTCTGCGGGTTTCCTTTTATTTTCAATAAACTGTCAATAAGTTTTATGTATATTTCTATATTGTAGGCCAATGAGATAATTATTAATATAATATTCCCATATCATCATGTAGAAAATTTTTTTACTTAAGTAACAACATATCTATATCTTGAAAACTATAGCTGATAGGAAAAAACTAGTGTCATAATTGGATTCAACACCCCAATTGTTCTTTAAATCAACATTAAAAGCTCAGGCACCAAAAACACTGTTGGCCTGTGTTATTCATCCATGAATTCCCATTTGATTAGCAGTGAATGTGAATTAGTCAACAACGCATGACTGGCTTGGATAACCCAATTGATTTCATTGGTGCACGTATATGTAGACATGCCCGCTCTCTCTAACCACCCATTCTATGGAGGAGACGATAAGAAGTGTTATTGAGCGACGCCTTGCCCCCAACCCTCCCGAGTTTTAAGGGCATCTGAAGAAGACGGAGGCCGGGGGCGGGGGGGAGGCGGGTGTGAGATGGGGTCGGTGGGTGGCGAGGCGGGGCGCCGCGAAGTAATTCCATTACCAAGGCAAACGCTTGCGCCCCCTCGACATTCCTTTAATGATTAATGCGGGGGGGGACGGAGGGGAGCGCTTTCCTTCCCTTTCACGCCACCCACCCACTTCGCAAATCCCAACCCCACCACGCCCCTCTCCTGCTCAACCCCACTCACCCCGTGAAAGCCAATCAGCTGATCTGTCCACAAGAAGCCGGAGAGCACAAATATTTCCCCATTCACGGCCCCGCTCTCTCCAACACCCTCCCTTCCCCTCCTCACCCACACATAACCTTGTCCCTCACCCGTCCCTTCCCCTGCATCCCCCCACGCAGGCCCGCCCATTCCATCCCCCTTCGCTCTCTCGATTCCTAAGGTCTACTAGCTGCCACATATGCCGCCCCTTCCCGCATGCTGAAATGGGGGCCAAGGAAGAGGGGAAAGAAGATAGAGGTAAACTTCTTTTGCTGAGGCGAAATTGAGACCGTCTGATGCTCTCTTCTGGCAAGGTCTTGTTTAAAGAAATAAAATCATGTGGTAGTAGGCTAAGAGAATTATATACATCAATTCATCAGAATAAACTAGCAAAGAATTCATAGGTAGCAAGGTACAAAATCCATGAAATGATTTGGATTTACGGGAAAAGTATTCATTTAAAAAGTAATTTCTCGTAATTAGCTGTTTATCGAAGTTACAAGAAGTATATATTTTTAAAAAAGAAATAAAGCAAGTTAAATCTTTTTTTTGATACAACTACAGAATGTGTAAACGCGCTATAAAATAATTGTCAGGAATACAGTGAGAAAATTTCAACAAGTATTAGAGATAAAAGAGGTCAAGAGAAGGAAAAAACGGTCAGAGCAAATTAAGGGTTTGACTTGCAAAGGGGATTAAGAGGATTGTTTTGGACTAATCGGTATATTTTATGCGGGAAAGGATTCGTCAAAGGTTAGCTTAGTTTATGGCTCTAATTAATTCGTAAATCTAATTTTTTAAGGAAGATAGTACAGATTTATGGATTAAAAATGGCAAATATGGCGAAGAATAGAGCAAATATGTTTATATAGAAGAATACCAACGAATAATGTCAGATTACGAGATGCATGACGTCAGTTCATGCCGACTAATTACCATTGTTTGTTTGTAATTTTTATTAGGTAATCTACCGATTAAGGTAGGTTTTTGGATAGACACAACTATCAAATAACATTTGTAACTCCAAACAAAACCCAATCCAGCAACCTAATCTACATCAGGTCCCTCTTCATCTCTGTGTACTTCTTTCCTCCCTTCATCCCGTCCAACATCCCTATCCTGTTCCTACCCTTACCTCGCTTGCCCAACATTCTCCCCTCTATTACCCTCTTCAACATTCCACTACCGCTCAATACGCCCTTCATCCATTTTTCCTGCCTGCATAGGATTTCTCTCAACAAACCCCTCTCCTCACCCACCAACTCCAGCACTTCCTCATTTGTTTTCCTTTCGGTCCATTTCACCTTCTCCATTCTTCTCCACACCCACATTTAAAAAGCCTCCAATTTGTGTGTGATATGTTTAATTTATTCAAGTTTAAGTAAATGCCGATATATTTTGAGTAGATTCAGTACTTTTTCATTTCACCATGAATTTAAATCGAACGTCTCATGATGCACGCCTAATTATTGAAAAAGAAAGTTCTTTCCACTTCATGTAGCCACTATTTAATGGATTATTTGTAGTCGTTTTGGTGCGCGTTAACCAAGTTGTGCCCAGTAACTTACCAGAGGATAATGATTTAAGTCAGTGTGATTCTGGTCACCCGGACTTATGTATTTTTCGTGAATTTTGTGCATATGTAATTCTATTCGTTTCTCCTGTTTAGGTGTATTTGTAGCTGTAACCTGTTTAGGTGTATTTGTAGCTGTAACCTGTTTAGGTGGATTTCATTCACCTCATTACCCTTAGAGATGAAATAAAGCATTATCAATCCAACTTTTAAGTAAGTCCCTATAGATATTTTGAAGACCAATTTCGTACTGATTCGCATCAAATTTCACCTTTAGTTTTCTCCGTAGCTTATTTAATGTCTTTTATATACCCATGGGGGCTACTTGGGTCGAAGGAATCCGAAATTAGTCCATTTTGAATTTTCAAAACAATTTCCCAGGTTGTCAAGCATCCGAAACTCAAACATTACACTTGCTTGCCTCAAACCTGCCATCTTTAAGGATGTGCTGCCCTTTGGGTAGCACTTAGAGGCAAAGCTTGACTAGAAATACCCAGATATTTCTATGAGTGAAGCCATTGACGACATAACCATGAGACTGTGATAAGGCTATTTTGAAATCGATTGCTATCGGAAGCCTACCCCGAAAATCCCACATACAGGACACGCTAGGAGGGTTTTCGTAGAGGCGCATGGTAGAAAATGTTGGGATACCAGCTCTTTGCAAGGCCTTAAATTATTTTCCTCAAAAATGAATCCCCAGATTTTCGTGAACTTTCAACAATCATTCGTAAGTTACTCTAGGGCATGAACCAGATAACTAATGTAACTGAACTTGCAATATATATTATATATACTGCAATGTATATATATATATATACATTCAAACACGAAGTACCGCCATACGGCGATTAAATATTCATTCAAATTGAAATAGAGGTAAGCAAATGGAAAAGGAACACACAAGGAAGGACGAACACAAGAGAGGTGGAGATTGCGGATGTGAGCCGATCACAAATGTTAAAATATTTTCCTCGACCGGGAATAGAATACCGGATCCCTCCACTTGCCGAGCGGATGCTCTAACCACCTGAGCTATCGAGAAAATGTACTTTACACTGAAATCTGCGATCTTATAAAGCGCCAAAGTGCCCCGAATCATTGCCCAGAAGATGGCGTTAGGGAGCTGTTACACCCACAAAAGGAGAAATAGACAAACACATGAGGAGAATGGACGGTAGGTTAGCAAGCATACAACATCATAAAGGATAGGGACGGTGCGTTTCATGGCACGCATAGCCAGAAGAAGAGACGAGCCACATTGGCCAAACACACATTCAAACACGAAATACCGCCATACAGCGAATAAATAATCATTCAAATTGAAATAGAGATAAGGAAATGTGAAATGGACCCACATAAAGGACGAACACAAGAGAGGTGAGGATAGTGGATGTGAGCAGATTACAAATGTAAAAATATTTTCCTCCAGCGGGACTTGAACACCGGATATATCCACTTGCCGGGCGGATGCTCTAACCACCTGAGCTATCGATATATATATATATTCGATATATCGATATATATATATATATATATTCAAAGAAACAGAAACAGAAATAGGTATAAGGAAAGGGGATAGGAAAACACATAAAAGGCGAACACAGGACATGTGGGGAAGGCGGTTTTTGAGCAGATCACGAAAGTAAAAATATTTCCTTATCCGGGATTTGAACCACGGACCTTCCACTTTCCGGGCGGATGCTCTACCAGTTGAGCTAATAAGGAAACCCGATTTACCTTGAGATCTGCGATCTTATTAGGCGCCAAAGTGCTCCGATAGATGTTGCCCGAGAGATGGCGTTATGGAGCTGTTTCACCCACCAAAGGAGAAATAGACGGGACACAAGAAGGGGAAAGGATAGTGGAAAAGCATTCATACGATATTATAAAGGATAGGAACGGTGCGTTTCATGGCACGCATAGCCAGAAGAAGAGACGAGCCACATTGGCCAAACACATATTCAAACTTATACGAGCGCTCCTATATATATATATATATATATATATATATATATATATATATATATATGTTGCGGCATCTCCCACAGTTTCTTAGAATCTATCTTCCACATGTTTTGGCAGCTAAGGAGTGCCGGAGACTCACCTTTACCGTTTGCCTTGTGGCCATTGATTTGGGTTATTAACCTTCACTTGCCTCAGTAGAGCTTCCTTGAACGGCTAATGAAATGCAAATGGGAATTTCAAGAGTAAAAATGAAAAACGGCGAGGAAATGTGTCCCAGATAGACATATCGCAGAGCTTTGCAAAAAATAAAATTGCAATAAAATAATAAAAATTATTAAACAGTCAAATATGCACTATTCACAAAATGATAAATTCAGGTATTTTTTCCATTATTCACAATGGATGGATTGGATAGTTGCGCTTGGGATTCTGCTTGCGAACGGCAACAGGTTCGGTATTTTCTCAGCGCCTTGAAATATAGGCAATTTGCAGTGCTGAATTGTATTTGCGGGTGGTATGCCTTCCCGGGGACGTCCCGCTGACTTGACGCATTCAATCGAGCCCTTCTCGCATTTACGTCCCCTTCTCCAGTCTTCAGTTATATCCGGACAGACCTCGATTTTCCTTCGCTCCATTCCCACGGACCTAAATGAGACTCTTCACCGCCTCCTCTATGAAGAACTGTCTCAGGGTTCGGGATGATCACACGGAATCCGACAAAAACCACGGAAATGTCGCCGGATGTGTAAACAGGAAAGAACCGAAATCGCTAAAGTGGCATCAACGTGGCAGATTATGCATGCAGAAAGTGAGGGAGAGGGTGAAAACGGGTAGTAAAAAAAGAAGGGAAAAGGGTTTTTGGAGGGAAAAGCAGCCAAAGGGATTACCCGCAGCAGTCTTCCTCCTTGCCATCACCCCATCCCCTCCCCAGACGTCCGCCTCCACTCTCCTCCCGCACCCTCTGCAGGGGTGGGACTGTCGGTCGCAGTCGCGGCTGACGAGGCGCTTTCGCACTCCCGCCGTCACGGAGCCGTCCTTGTCGCTTCGCCGAATCGCTGTTTGCTTTGTCGCCTTTCTCACGGAAGAGCAAATCTCCGGGCGATTGTGAGGGGGAAACGGGGATCTACTCGGGACTCTATCCGGGTGGGATCCAGAGGCGACGCCGATCTTACGGTGAAGCTATCTTGAAATTTCCACTCCCAAGACCTTGGCCGAAAATATTTATTATTCTCGTTCATTTCAGCAACATATCGGAAAGCCAAGTTAATTAAAACCCTCCGTTGCTCGTGATTTGAGAAATGATGTGAGGAGCTGAATCTGGCTCATTTTTTGAGCCATTAAAATATCGCGCACTCATTGCCTCGAGGATTTAGCTTTCTTCATATTAGTGGCCACCGTTCCAATAAATGCAATCTTTGTAACTTTCAATACGCCTTTAGCGACCGTCACCAGATATAGTGTGTCGATAATTTATGCAAATCCTTTAAGCGTAATGAAACTTGTCACTGAACGGCAATTAACCTTAAATGATCAGTTATATTCCCTATACCCAATAAATCATACACGGTTTTGTCTCTACAGAAAGATAGTTTGCTTCATAAAGACACATCTTGGAAATGTCACCGGATTCTTAGTCGCTTCGACAATAGTCATACCTTATGCTACATGTTAAAAGTATGATACACAATTGTATAAGATTGTTTTATCAGCACTAGATAGGTGCTACTTTGGCTACAACACAATTTTTCATCCGTATGAGAATAAAGGTACAAGGCAGAAATGTTATTCCTTTGCATCAACTTTTATAAGCACCAGGATGCGGCATAGGCATATATTCTATTAGGCAACAAGTCACGGTCGATTCCTTCTCAAGTGATTGCCACTTTTTTAATGATTCCAGAACACGAAAGAAAAACTAACACCAGGAAGGAAAATAAGGTCAAATTTTCTCTTTTTTTTTCAAATGTCCCCGGACAAATAATCATCCACCTTAATTTACCAAAGCCCAAACTCAAAATTTGTGAAATGGTTTCATAAATAACGGCGCAATGTCCATAGTTGGGAAGAAAACTCGTGGCTTAATTTTTTTATTTTCATCCGTTTCATTAACATTTTTGTGGAGTCCTCAATTAACTTGGTGGGAGCACCATACTCGGCCGGATGTAAAACGTTTTCGGACCTGAAGAGTTTACGAAGGATGCACATTGAACAAAAAACGTAGAGATTTGCGCCAAGACGATGGTTGGAAACAGGGATTCCCTAAAAATATCGGTCTACATCTATAATTTAATTGCTGTATGTGATTTTGGCATGCCTAATGAATCATGTTATACAAAACAGAAAATCTGAAGATCCCCGTGAATGATATTGTCTTATTACCCAATTTTTTCTCCAGTTACAAGAATGTCGAGAATATATTTTACGATTTTACAACTTTTACTTGGGATTGGTGTGCCGGTTAGGAATGTATTTTAATGCAACCCAATATCTTTCAAAAGTCCTTACATCTGTGTTTCATTCAAATGCGTATGAAGGTAAAAATTAAGACTCATTATTTTATGAATCGACTCAGCTGTTTTCATTGAGCCTTAGCTATTTTCAGCTATTATATAGTATTCCTGAGAATAGCCAAGGTAGGAACGGGGTGAAAACAAGTGGGTTGTCTATGTCTATACACTCCTCGGTATGTGGTTAGGTCCAACATCACCACAGCTACTTATCAGAGCAGAGCGGAGAAGACGATGAAGCTGAAATGCTAGAGAGCATAAATGCTGAGAGTCACAGAACGGGATTGAGAGGGACAGTAAACGTCCGGAGGTCTCGTCCGTGGATATACTGGAGCAAATGCGCCAAAAATTCTGGTTTCGGATAATTTAAAGTTTATTATTTCCGAAATTATTCAACCCTGAGGAAAATCTATAAGCAGAATGGAGTTATGAAAAAGAGGAATAAAATGGAAATTAATGATTACCATGCCAAAGTCCATTAGGAAGAATTCCTTCTATTAAATGAACCATTGGTTATCAGAGACTGAAAACGTTTTCGTGCGTGGTAATTCTCTTTTACTCCATTTTAGGAATTTTATGCTCACATTTATATCGTCAGCAGATCTTGTAAAGTCTACATTCAAAAGCATTAAAACAGTGCAGGACAAATTTTTTGCGTCAATACATGTATCAATTTGAGAAATCATGTTAAACTGTCCTTGACATTCCTAACTATAAGCTAATGATCCAAAATTGGACAAGCACTGTTATATATTATTTTCAGTCTTAACTGAGAAGTAGTAGGAATCGACCTAAATTGTCATGCAAATTGACGAACTGTCATTGGAAGGGTTGATCTAATTCTGTTGGTTAGAATTTGAAACTCACATAGATGCTAAGTAAAACTTCGATTGTCTGTGGAGATTGGGAACTACTTTAGAAATATTATATTCTTATTCTACGATAGATTAACGAGATTCTAGATCGGATTAACAGTGTGCATGATGCCAATACACGGAGAAAACATCTCTATTTAATACCTAAACACAGGACAGAAATCTATAGTAACTCTTTCCACATTACAGCCTGTAGACTTTGGAACTCCTTACCTACTGACATTAAGAATTGCCGCTCACTTAAAATATTCAAGAAAAAACTCACTAAAGAGCTCCTGCTCAAACAAAACAACTCCTAGCAAATTTCCTCCTTACCGTAATTCATCTCATTCTTCTACACAGGAACCTGACCACCTTTATTTCTTACGTTCTTCCTTTCTTTTGAACTCTTAACGACTCAAAAGTAATTTCTTATTTCATCAAGTATTTCAAAAGTAATCTTTATTTTATTATTATTTTTATCATTATTTTTTAATTTATTTATTTTTCTTTTATTACTATTATATTAATTATTTATTTTATGTTATTTATGTTTCCCTCATGTATCTTGTTTTTCTTTAATGTTAATATATTTTGTTCAAATTTATTTCTGATGTATCAACTATCGCTTTGTTTACACTTGTATATGCTATTAATATCTCTTGTAATTGTGTTTACCATCTCTATTTTATTATTTGTATTCTTGTACATGTTTGCTATGTTCTTTATAACATTATCTGACGATGGGTTAAATGGAAGAGGGGACCTGAAGGTCTCAATTTCGCCCAGAATAAAGACGTTTATCTATCTATCTATCTATCTATCTTGAAATAATAGAAGGAATTCAGGGGTTCAAAAAGATACCTACACGCAATATCTCCAAAACACACTACGAGAAATATAAGGAACATATATGGGGATGGTGTCCTCGCCATTGAGAGGCGAGTGATTCCGAGCATACTCAATTCAACTATATTTTGGAATGGAATACTAATAATACTATATTTACTATAATAAACTTCACATGATTTTGCAACGATTTAAGCCCTGCATTCTCGCACAAAAATCATTATGTTTCTCTCATGGATATTTATTTCCACCAAATGTATTTTCTTTTTTTATTTGAACTCATCAGGTTCTAACACTCTCATTTGGCTTAATAAAGGCTATCGTTCACGCTGATAAAAATGATAATACTTCAAATATATGCAGCTTACAATTAGAAAGTCCTGCTTTAATAGCTACAAAGAACTAAAAAGGAGGTATAAACAAATATAAAAATATAATTGGTTAATAAGGCCGGTATATTTTTAAATTTAAAGGAAAACAGTACAAAACTTGCTTTTTGTATTAAAAGGTGATATTTCAGAAATATCAAAATAAAAAAATTGGTTAACACACTTTTGCGAGATCCTAAATTCTACGCAGATAAAATAGTGGAGTGAATGAAAAAATCCAAAAGACTTTTGTGAAATGGTGATCTGCAGGTAACAAGATAGCGTGTCGTAATTTTTCATTTTTATAGAAAGTTTAAACTGAAAAAATATGTCTGAAGGAGAAGGGAGTATGATTTTGAGAGAAAATTAAGAGAGATGAGATGGACAAGTGAAGAAACGAACGCTTTTTACCACGTCCCTAAAAGAGCATACTTTGGGGTCAAAATTCTAAGTTTGAGTTCATATCGGCCACTTTGGCGTGTTAAACAGTGTATGTCCCAGTAAACAGAAAGAAATGCATTACATTGGTTAAAGAATATCACTAAATTTAGATTATTTGAAAACGAATTGTAGATACATCAAAAAAATTTGGAACCAGTATCTGATTTGCTCTCCTTGCTTAATGGCCGATAATTGCTTTGCGCTCAGATGCGATAGGAATTTACGATAACCAAAGAGGATGCATCTATTACACAGGCCTACAAAAAGAAATTTTTTTGGTGCCGGGAATCTTTGTGCTGATTTTAACTATATTTGTAGAGCTGAATCCAAATATGAAATCCGTTTTTATTTAACAGCTCTACTTTTTTAGATATGACACATCTTACGATTAGTTGTTTTAATATTTGATATATTCCGGAAAATAATTTTCAAAGTTAAATAAATCTATAAGTATACTAATTTATAACCACTCTGCGGTGTTCCTTTTATTTTCAATAAACTGTCAATAAGTTTTATGTATATTTCTATATTGCAGGCCAATGAGATTAAAAACCAAAAATCGTTTGTATCGACTTCGGTAAAAGATGGCGAAATTAGTTCATAAGGTTCGTAAGGTAATTTACTGCAACCCGGTACAAAAATAAGTTTTTATCGCACGAGGGAAAAGGATATGCTACCCTTCTTTACTCAAGAAGACAATCTTACATTTTGTTTAGACGTTAAGGGTCTTTTGGAAAAAATGGGACTATTATCACAATATGATGCTAGTGATTGGCGTTTGTTTATTGATAGCTCCAAGCGTATTTTAAAATGTGTACTTCTTCACAATGGTAACAGGTTTGGCGCAATACCAATCGCTCATTCAACTAAAATGAAAGAAGAATAGGATACGATAGCATTGGTTTTACAGAAGATAAAATACCAGGAACATCGCTGGGTGATTTGTGTAGATTTAAAAATGGTGAACTTTCTTCTTGGGCAGCGAAGTGGCTACACAAAATATCCTTGTTTCTTGTGCCTCTGGGATAGCAGGGACAGAAAAAACCACTGGATTAAGAAGGAGTGGCCTAAGAGAGAAAACTTGGTTGCTGGGAAAGAAAACATCATTGCTGAATCTTTAGTTGAAAGAGAGAAAATCATCTTACCACCTCTACATATTAAACTAGGCCTAATGAAGCAATCTGTAAAGGCTCCTGACAAGGATGGACCATGCTTCGGCTACTTAAGACTAAAGATGCCTCATATAAGTATTGAAAAACTTAAAGGTGGTATTCTTGAGGGGCCACAAATCAGAAAACTTACAAAAGATCCTGCGTTTGTCGAGTCAATGAATGAGATTGAAAAAATTAGTTGGATGTCATTTGTTGAGGTCATAAAAAATTTTCTAGGATATCACAAAAGTGAAAATTAGATTGAGCTGGTAAACATTATGCTCGGTAACTTCAAATCACTTGGATGTAATATGAGCACAAAAGTTCACTACCTACACAGCCACTTAGACAATTTTCTTGGAAATTTAGGAGACACAAGTGAAGAACAAGGTGAAAGATTTCACCAGGATATAAAAACAATGGAAGCTCGCTACCAAGGAAGATGCGATAACCATATGATGGCAGATTACTGCTGATGCTTAAAACGAGACTGTTTGAACAAAGTGTACTCAGAAAATCGTGCAAAAGAAGCTTCCGATGTGTTGAGTGATATTTTTATGTATTTTTTCTTTTCAATTTGTTTTATTACAGTAAAAAATCTTAGTATTTGTGTTCAATTGTATTGTAAAATTCTGTTGTGTTTGTGGGTGATTTAACAGCCCTAGAAATTAATCAAGTCTTTATATTTAGTGGGTTTTATTATTAATATAATATTCCCATATCATCATGTAGAAGATTTTTTTACGTAAGTAACAACATATCTTTATCTTGAAAACTATAGATGATAGGAAAAAACTAGTGTCATAATTGGATTCAGCACCCCAATTGTTCTTTAAATCAACATTAAAAGCTCCGGCACCAAAACCACTGTTGGCCTGTGTTATTGATGCATTTGCCTTCTACCAAAAATATCAACTTCCAGTGCTCATAAAATGTTCAAACTTGCTTTAGGGACAACATCAGGACGCAAATTGCAATGTGTATTTCACCACCTCGTGATGCACAAAACGGATTTATAAAATTTATATAATAGAGTACATAAAAATATACATAAGTAATATTGAAAGTTTCCAGATTTATGATACAAAAAGATGGATTTTCAACAATTACTATCTATAAAGAAAACATTAAATAGTTCAAAGAAAGCTTTGAATCGTGCTGATGAAAGTTTTTCAATTTTTTCTCCAAAAATTAATTAAGTACCAATGCATTGAAAATGCATCAAATTTCAACCTTTAATTTAGAGTTGACTATTGGCCCTTGATGCATAGATATTAAACAAGCAAATTCCCGTTTTCCATACTTGAGAACAAAGACAAACTCCTCAAATGATAAATAAATATAAGATAATAAAATAAAGACATTATAAGAATTCTAAGAAAGAGTGGATTCATTGAACTTAAAGCTGTTATTATATTTTGATCTGTTTATTTCGTAGTCATATAGATAAAAATAGACCCAAAGTGGAATATAAAATCCTACATAGATTTTTATTCGCCACAATTGGTTCTTTTTTCTCCATTCAACGGTTTTAACTGTATTAAATCTTGTTATTTCGGTTCATTTGTTACACTCGGTTTTGTCGTTTGAACAAACCCTTCAGGGGAGGCCATTGTTATGGGTGGGTTTTAAGGGAAGTGGTGTATGGCGGGGATATGCGAGGGGAGAAATATTCACCATCCTCCCTCTATTTTCAACAGTTTAACTACCTTAATATAATGTCGTCTGTACACAGTGGTTTGCAATGCAGGGTATGGAAAATTCACGCAAATAAATGGAAGGGAAGTGGCAGATTGGGTAAGGACTTACTCTCCTGTGTATGCCATCGTGTGTGTGCGTGCTTCGTGCGTCTCTGGAATGATAGAGAGAGAGAGAAAAGAGAGGAAGAGAGAAAAAGAGAGGCAGGGAGGGAATTTGAGGGAACCATTTGGAGAAAGGGATTGAAAATCTGAGTGGGAGGCGTAAAGAGATGGCGGAGGGGTCTTTGAAGTGACAAGAAGAGGGTCTCTGGAGAGGTGCTGGGAGAGCGTGAGGCGAGAGAGAAGGGGTTTGGGGGGGGGAAATGGGGAGGAGGAAGTCGACACCGTTCCTTCATTCCCTACCTCCAATCCCCGAATATGCACGCCATGGGGATAGTTAAGCCTTGCTTACAGTCGAGGTTTCGGCATAATTATTGGCGGGAATTGTAATTGGAAGGGGCGATGACATTACCGCCTCGATTCCTGCCCCAGCAAGTCATATGGATAGACACCTTATGACTCGCGGAAATGCGAGTTCGCCTTCGGGTAGTAGACAAATGAGGTGCAGCCGCAGATTAATCACGGTACCCGACCACTATAGACCAAGTGATTGAATGACTCCAGCTCGTGTGGCGATGGAAAGAACGAAATTGCACTTTCGTAGTATAGGTGAGTGTTTTGTAGCCCAAAAATGTCCTTTATTTCCCTGGGATGATGAAAATATCTAAATTATTGTATTGAGTCACTTAGTCGGTGGGTCTCTCGGCCATTTATAAAGTAAAGGCTTTTTGAAAATACCTCCATAATATTATATAATTACAGCTATTGAAAAAATGGTTTTTGGTAAAATATTCTACCTTGTTGCTAAAACTATACTTCACCGTATTTTTTAGTGTTGAAAGTAGCAAGTATGAAAATAAGATGATTAACGATACCTTTACTCACCGAAGTACATTGTCCTCACCTAAGAAAAAATAATTCTTTCTGCAGAGGAAAACATAATGGCAATCTTCCATACTTCAAACACAACAGTTAAGTTTATTTTCTTTAATTTTATCCTGAAACACATTGTAAAGGACAATGATTAAAAAAGGCTTATACAATTAACTATAGTTAACACGAAATATTATGAGAATTAAATAATTACAGACTGAGGAATAAGTTGGCCATAGTAATTTAACTCATGTGAATTTTTGGTTTGTAAAAATTGGACATAAATACATTTTTTATTATTTTTGAACGGTGTAGATGACTTTTTGCAAATTTATTAAATTAATTAGTAACTAACTCGAAGAAAATTTCTCAACTTTACCACATTAACGTCCTATATACTTTGCTAAAAATATGTGTTTAAGATACCACATTAGGTATATTTAGATTTTATTTGCAAACATTTCGACTAGTTGTAAGACATCTTTGAAACTTTTTTCAGCCTCTGTATGCTTATTTCAAGTAAAATAAATGGCTCGAGACGGGGATTCGGGACTAAATAAAGGTTTGTAACCACGAACGGAGCACACAGTACACCAGTGCATACATTTCGTTTGAAATCGGTTTTACGGAAATGGAAAGGCGCGGAATAAAATATGTAAAAATTTTGGGCGATGAAAAATTAAAAAAACCCTGTGATGGGCAATATTATAATAATCATGCGAACTCAAATATCGATTAAGGAGGAAAAAAGTTGTATCTATATTTTACATACACGCAATTGGACTCAATAATTGAGATGCTTTGGAAGCAGTCGTCAGGTGATCATCATTGACAAAATTGATAAAAAGGATGAAACAATCCCTTATGAACTTTTGATTCTTTCGTCAAAAAACTGCTTCAGCAAACTCTCTAGCCTCTTTAATCGGAAAACATTGATATGTGACATTAAGATTCCGAATAGAATGAACAAAGTAATCGGAATTTTGGATAATTGAATTTTCTTTCATTTGTGGGTTGATATGATATTAACCAAAGCTCTGAAATCCATTTTATAACAAAAATATGGTTGCTGAAATTATTATGGTCTTCAGATTATTCAAAAATATTCTTAAATTATCATGGACAATTATACAATCGGCAATATGAAAGCGAATATTTATCTCATGCCCGCATCCGATCATTCGTCTTGCAAGATCGACTAGTAGTAACTATTGCGTGCATTCCCTAGTAATCAAAGCGGCGGTCCATGTATGCATACCGAATTGAGTATACTACGTCAAGACGACGGATCTTAAGCCAGTTACGCTCTTTGCCCCGCTTCCACCCCCCTTCCCCGGACGCATCCATTTACGGCACCCTTCATCAAACCCCCGCCCGCCTACGAGCGGGAACACTCCGGCCTGGAGGGCAAACATCGACGCAGGGGGGAACGTCGAGGGAGGGGCTCCTTGCGCGTCAGGGTCGTGATGGAAGACTCGTATTCCTTTCCCTGGGAATATCAACTCCTAGAATATTGTTATAATTACTTGGGAATCGAGCCAGATTTTCTATTTCATTACGAGTGATGACATTAGAAGGACAATACACTTTTGATGCTGCCAGTCACGCGTGGTAAGGGCATTCACAAGCAAGAAGAAAGTAGCGTCTATTAGAGGTTGAAAAACATATTTCGTAGTTTTTAATTGCTGTGGCCAAGGTTGGCGTCAGGACTGTCGTCTATGAGTTTCTTTCGATTACGGTTTGACAATTTGAGTCGAGTGTTTCACTATTTGGAAAAATAAATACATCCGGAAAGAAGAATATGAGCGTTATTCAGTTACTAGTAATTTACCATAGATGCCACATCCCATTGGTAAAATAGTACATGATTCGAAAAATATATATTTAAAATTTAAAATGCTGAAATCTTTAAAATATCTTAATCGTTTTATTAAAAACGCCATTATTTTAAGAAAAATTGAAATTAACTAAATTTTCCGTAAAAAAATATGGCTACACTTCTGAATTTTATTTATCTGTGCAATCAATTAAAAAAAATCATTGATTGAACCTGGGAATATCCAAGAGAGGTGGAAGGAATTTATAGAGCCACTGTATGGCAGGGACACTAGACCAGCAAGCTTAAAAATAGAAGATAATAAGACACAGAAGAGGGTAGCTTAAGCCCAGACTTACTCGATGGCGAGGTAGAAAGAGGATTAAGGGAAATGAAATCAAATAAGGCCGTGTGGGGAGATGGTATCTTCGCGGAATTTCTTAAAGATTTAGGGAAAGGGGTTAAAAATATTTTTTGTGGACGAATTCGTAGAATTTATGAAGAAGAACTTTGACGAGATAACTTCGTCACCGCATTGATTTTTTCTATTCCAAAAATGCAAAGGCAGCCATATGCGAGGGCTACAGAATAATAAGTATGATTTTGTACTTAGCTAAAGTGTTTCTCATGATCATCAATAAGTGGATAGAGAGTAGGGTAAATAATGATGCAGGGGATGATCAGGCAAGCTTCAGAAAGAGGAGGAGAAAGCCTGATGCCATAGCAACAATAAGCTAACCGATACAGAGAATCGCAGGAAACAAAAGGGATGCGTTTTCTTGTTCTTTCGATTTCCAAAAGCCGTTGATAGATTATATTGGGTAGAGTTTATGAATTTATTGCAGAAAATAGTTATAGATTTTGAGAGATAAGAGAGTTATCAATTGAAAGATATAGCATATTTATACAAGTACTCATGGTATATATATCCATGACTTAAATATCCCAGGTGCGAATGATGGATGAATAATCCGGATGGGAAGTTTCAAGAAGAGATGTAGGTGGTGTTGTCCATTATCACCTATACTTTTCAACGTGCAAGTGTACGATATGTGTAAAAAACGATTAAGGATAGATGGAAAGAACTGAAGATGGAGATGAAACTCGGTGGGGAAATCATAAAATCAGACAGGTTAACATATCATCAAGCTGTAGAACCTTAGGCAAGTGAGTAAGGGGAAGAAATAGGTTGGGTATGTTGGATGAATTGAATGAAGAAAAGTAATATCCGGGCCGAGAGGGGCTTATTGTAATGTCGCATGTTTCTTTAGAAGAGGAAAGTAAATTAGTCGCCGTGTAGACAATACGTATTCTGTTTCCATTTCAAGCATACCTGTACCTTAACCGATATATTACGAATAATAATAATGTGTATTCATAAAATTCTTTAGAATCAATCTAGAGGGCAAATAACGGAATGAAGGCAAATGAGGATTTCTAGACGGTTGAATTTACTCATTTCTGTCAGAAATAAAGAAAGCACAACCATACACAAAATAAACTGGAAAATTAAAAAGTATCAGGTGCAGTCTTTCATTATGAATGTCAGGATAAATCAGTAATTAGTCTTGGCTATGTGGAACTCATCAATTACGAAAAGAAAAGTTACAACTACGAGAATGTCATATTCCCCAAGTTTCAACGCAAAAACTTCGTACTGAAAATAATCCTTTGTATTGAATCCTGGGTAGTATGATTGAATATTGGGTGGCATTTACAAGGTTGTAATTTTTCTTTCCATTTATGAACTTCGTTATTCCATGATTCGTCGACGTACAATGGTGACTGTTTTAAACACTAAGACATTTTCCATTAATTACCAATTATTATTAAGTCTTAACGTAGACCTTAAACTGAAAGTGGCGTTTATGAAGAAAATTATCATTAAATCATATAACAAATAAAAAGCAAATATAGCGTAAAATAAAAATTACAGAAATCATTTTTGAATTCATTAACAAGGTGAAAAATTCAGCCTTACAGATGACATAGCACTAACAGCATGCCTTCAAGAAAACTTACTTGAATTGCAAAAATGAAATAATAAGGTTTAAGGTAACGGATTACATAACCAGAAAATAGTCAGTTTAGAAAAAAAATAATTTGCAACATCGTTAAGGGAAACTGTATACTACCAGGGGAAAATTCTACTAAAGCCACCAACATAAACTTGGAAATAAATGAAGATTTAATTATCTCAGCGATGTATTTCCGCCAATGGCAGTAGAGCAGGAACATTGTCAGTGACAAGTTGATTAAAGAAAAGAAGAAAAACCAAGGCAACACTGTGGCAGATATGACTAATAAGGCTTAACCATTACATTACCAAACCCATTACGATTAGTCGTAAGCTATAGGGTAGGGGAACATCACTTCCTTTTTTGAAAGCGTTTTTCGTTTGAAAAAATGAATTTATGTTGCCGCACCCTGTTCTCATTACTATTACGCACCCTGTGCTGTAGCTGAAAAGCTAAATGGCAAAAAATGTAACTTTGCAGGACAATATAAAAATCAATTTATAAATATATATTCCAGAAGACAGTCATGGAAAGCGAAGTGGATAGAGAATAAAGCGTTTAGATTTAAAGGGCGAGGCTAGCTGAGAGAACAACCCAAATGGAAACAAGTGGAAATTTTTCGAATAAACTAACATTTCATGAATAAGTAAAGTCTATAAAAACATTTACATGCGCAATTTTTTGAACCAATATTCGCACAAACAGTGTAATTATTCTGTAAACAGATTTTTCTGGAAGAGCAAGCCGCAAAGGGAAAGGAAATGGCCCCTCTTTTCTGAGTGTGTGAATTTCTCGGAATTAGTAGAAATACAGCTGTGTGTAAGATGAGCTATAATTTCCCATATAAAATCTGTGGTTACGACACTGAAAAGATTATCTTATTAGCTACTGCGATAGTGAATACATAGAATAAGACGTGAACAAGTATAAACATATTCATTTAAGTGAAAAAAGTTAAATAAACATGCTTTTTTTAGTGAAATGAAAGAGAAGTATTGGTAATTTTGCCATGCGAATTGAAAAATGAATTTAGTTTTTCAAATGCTTACACATACTCGTCCAACGTATTGTGTAGTTTCACGCGTTCTATAGTTATTTGATTTCATATTATGAATACGGAGCTAAAAGAGAAATGTCTTTATTTATGTACGAAATGCCTGTAACTATTTTTCCTTGTAATACGATAGTAATTGAATCTCTGTGCGTTTGAAGAAAATTTTACAATATAAATGGAAGTTAAAATCTCCGATTTTAGTAAATCCTCTAGACAATATGATTCTATAAGGCCCTAAAAACTTTGAAAAGGAAGATTCTATTGGTATCGTTTCCATATTTAAAAAAAATTATCACGAGTTTTGAGACACGTATCACATAATCCCATGTACATTCAAAGTAGAATCCTCGTTTGGGTTGCATTTATAAACCGTTCCTATTTGAGCATTTTCAAAGCTCACATTTTAAAAATAACATTAATTGCATGGATGAGAGATATAATAAGGGAATAAAATATTTATAGTGAAAATTACTTATACACAATGTATTCATAAGAAACGCAACCGCAGACCCAGTTTCAGTAACTCGTCAATTAATTCAAATGCATAGACGTATAAATAAATGTTTATAGTAACAAATGCAATACTTCTTCAATTCAGATTAATCTAGTTCCCACCATACTTATATAAACCATTCTTTGTTTCTTTAATAGGTTTTCTCTTGCCTTAAAACGCCATCCATAGCTGCAATTAATTCAGCGATGAAATATAATTAGGATCTTATGTTTGGTTTGGTCGATTAACTATTATTTCTGACTCTTTTGTTCACGGAACAAATGAAAATTCCGTAATACACGGTGATATCAAAGACTTTCCATTAGATTATGCCACCTTAATTTGCGGATTTAATTTAGACTATTTCAATTATGCAAAAATCACAACTACGTTTTCACTAAAAAGCAAGATAATCATGGATATGCGACTGATATTTCAATATTTAAAACTATTCTAATAAAAACGCGAGCATACTGTAGCATGAATAGCAGCCAGATTTTATACTCCTTTTTCTAGAGTTAGACTCAAAATTTCCGTGAAATGCAAGCACCTGAGAAAGCTAGGGCTCACGGCCAATGCACCTTCTAGCTGATAAACGTAAATATGACGGAGAATGCCTTTTTCTGTAAAAGTTCCCTTCGGCTCTTGGAATTTTGTTTAGTGCATATTTTTAAAGACACCGAGGCATACGAAGGATAGAGAGGTAAGTGAAATACTCAATACATCCCACGAGAACTTTTCGGAAACGTAACTATGGATGTGCGTCTACTCTTTCGTCAGGCAATACGACACCCTACCCGGATGTCGAATAAACGGAATATACGCTGCTATCACATTCTCCGCAGTAATCCAAGCTCGAAAACGACTTCAGAGAACCTTATGCGCGAGACGCGTGTAATTCCCACGCCTCTCGGACAGAATAGCGCGAACGTTATGCTTCCTTCTACCGTCACTCCTAGGAGGTTTCAAAAATCACTCCCCAGCCCATTCTCACCGACTACACATCTCCATGACTCTGGGAAAAATGGGTTAAAAATATTTCGGTTAAAACATTCCTGCAAAATTGTTTTCTGTTGAATGAAAAAATCTTTATTGTGCAGAAAATAAGCCAATGTAATGCCTAACCGTGCTTGAATCCCGGGAAATGTCATTATATTACTGTTAATAATAACACAATTGAACAATATATTGGAGCTATTAGTATGAAAGAATTATGATTCATTAAAATGGGACTTTTTTTCTCTCTGGAGCGATAATGATCTATTAAAAGAAAATATTTGCGTTCATTGAAGAAATATAATAGCATTTCTCTCTATCGCATTTCATTGCCATGAAAAGATTAATATAAAATATTCCAGATAACCAAATTTGTCGGAGATTTCACCAAAAAGAAATAATTTGAAAGGCTTAGTGCCAAAAAGTCACTATTAATTAGGAAAGTAATAGGTATTTTGAAAACCTTCAAAAAATAAAATGGATATTTACAGCAGTTGATAAAGAGAGGGAATTCACCATTTAAGTTTTCACTCCGAATCTTTCCGCGTCCTCTAACAAAATAATACATCAGTTAAAAAGACATTAATATTAATTTCCGATAATCAAACGGGAAATTACTACATCTTAAATATTTTTCGTATTTATAATAGACGAAGTCTAAAATGCAGGACGAAAACTAGTACATTTGACACAATGAAATTCACTATGAAGTTTTTATGTTTAGTATGGTTTCTGTCGTTGTGTCATGAAATAGGGCACATTGATTGGGTATGAAAGTTTTCACTCGAGGCTGATATTTTCCTCAAACGAAAAATGAAACCATGGCATTTTATTGCCTGAATTGACTTTAAGATAATAAAAGGATTAACTTAATAAATAATAAGATTGAAGAACTTCATCAGCGTTTCATTAATCCGCGATACCTCAGCTCATCCTACCATACCTGCAAATCTTTCCTGATGAGGTTTGCCGTACAGTCACGACAGCGTAATGACGCATTGCACGCTTCAATGAAGTAAATATTAATCCTTTTTCGCGTTTTATTCTTTCCCTACCAAAATATCTCATAAGGCACAGGATTATGCCACAAGCTCATCTCCCGTCTTTGCAACTCCCAGCAAAAGAGATAAAGATGATATGAGCAACATTGATAGCTATAACAACTCTACACGTACAGCAACTACCGTAGATATCCTCAATCCCACCGCTACTCACTTCTCCCTCCCCGCTTCGTACGACTGGGGAGTATTCAGTCTAAATTACCGCGGGTGCCCCCACCCTCTGCCACCTCGGCCTCTTTCTCAATCCAACGGGGAAGGCAGGTTTGGAGGGGGGGGGGGAGCGGAGTAAACTGTGTTTACGGCGTCGCGTACTGAGAGGGAGCGCGGAACGAAAAGCCGTAAAAAAAAGGGGGTGAGAGCTGTGTGAGAGCGCAGGAGGTAGAAGGCCACACTTCCTAACCCCCAACTCGGATGGCGTGGAGGAGAGACGAAGGAAGAGAGGAAGGAAGAAGTCTCTCCCGTCCTCATTTTCCCCGGGAACAACTCCCTCTTACCCTGCGAGACGCTGAAGGACATCGGCAAAAAAATCATATCTACGTATATATGAAAAGAAACTTTCCTCACCTAAGCCCACATTTCCTGGGAAACGGAACGGCCCTTCAGACCAATGGGATTCGTCCCCCCCCACCCCCTCACTCTGCCATAAACAAGCACTTCATTTCAGGGGAGTCGGAAAACCCCGGGTTTCTGTCAAGTGATTCCAGGAATAACTAGTTCCACGTCCTAAGTAGACATTCCGGTTAGTCACTCTGGCTCTTATTCCATCTGCATTCCAACATTCCAGTCACCATGTGAATCTGCGGCAGTGTTAGGACTTGAGACGCTGGGTTAGTGCCGAGTGAGGAAGAATGCAATCCCAAATATGGATTTAGGGCAGGATAGTAGCTGTAGTTGTTTATTTTTACGATGTTATGCATTCAAAAAACCGAATTTGCACGGGGTTTGGCAATTTTTATGTCAGATTTCGCTCTGCGTAGGATCTTGAATTATGCTCTTGACAAACTTTTTCAAGTGAATCCTTGACATCGCCCTACCAATTAAGCAAATATCCATTCCGTGATTAATTGCCTAATTTGCGAGTCATAACTTCACGATTCATTACAAGTTCATGGAAATAATAAGTATTATGCTATCTTAAAAAAACTAATAGAATACCTGCATGTACATGCAACTAAATTAATACAATATTAGTTTACTATAAAAATTAGCAAGTCTTCATTCCTGATGATTTAGCTCTTCGAATTCAGAATATCTGTTTTTGTTATTATTGCTTATATATGATACACAAATAATTAAGACAATTAATACAACGAACAATTACAGACAACGTTTATCATACACCATAGTGATATGATCTTCAAAATACACAATATTAGTACAAATTAAAAATGTATGCATGGAATACTCATTCTGGTTCTGCTAACCAAGTCAATTCCGGCTTCACAGCAGGTGCCACGTAAACAAAAATGAGAGCTTAAGGTGTATGGAATACTACAATATCTACATATATTGTATCACATTTGGTTCCAAACCCTAATCCATTCTGTATAATAGTCTTTTAGTCTCTAGTCTTTTATTCTCCCTTTCACAGCGTTTACTGACTGTAATATTCTTCAATCTTTAGGTATTTCATTAAAAATTACAGATATAGTAACCACCAATTTTTTTCTACCTTAATTCGTATGAAAGTTTTTTGTTATTCACTTAATGTTGTCCCTTAATTGTAATTCCTTTTTATTTAAATCGGATATTTAATATTTGTCATAAAAATAGTTTCCTATTATGACGGTATATCTATCAGCCTGTCTACAGGAATTCCTAATTCCTTCCATCTAGAATATTTGTATATTTTGATCAGGCCTCAATTTTTTTATTTTGAAATTATATTATATCTTTTCAATAGTATATATTATTGAAGTATTTTTAAAACTAAACTGGTGTCTGTGTTCAACAAATACTGTTATTTTGGTCTGGCGTTAATGCAATCGATACGAATCCATAATGAGCTTAAGCTAATGAAGTTTTTTCTCTTCTAGAAAACCTCATAAATATTAATGTAGTGGCAAATATCAACCGCTTCAAGTTCTTACTAGTCACATGTGTATTATCATTACACAAATAAAACGTACTCGATTCCTAGGTATTTTTTTACCATTGTCTTGTAGCTCTTTCTTGCAGGCTTGTTGAAAAGTTTCCAACTCCTTGATTCCATTTTTAAACGGCCGTTTTCACTTGCCTTGGAAAAGCATTTTAAGTCTTTATATTATAATTTTATTTTTACGTCCTCCAGTTGACGCCACTTTTGATTGTCACCCAAGTAATTTCAAGAATTCTTTGTTCAAAAAATGATACTGGAAACTGATAACGCCTTCCATTACACGAGACGCACACCATTCTCCACCGGCGTTCGAGCATCTCCAAATATTTCCCGCATGCAATTCCTTCGACGACATGAGGGCTCTCTCTCTCCGGAGAAATGCCATGACCCAGATTCTAAATGAATCTTCATCCCTTCTGCTAAATTTCAGTAAAAAATATACAGACGTGAACATTTTTATGTAATGCTTGCAGTAATTTATTATTAAATAAAGATTACTCACTTGACGAGAAGAGTGAATGGAGAACCTTTACAGCATCATGTGTGAAAATCTGTCGACTGTCTTCGTCTCCAAACCACCATTCCTTCAAGCTCGCACCTCGTTCATCGCAAATCTACACTAACTCATTCCTAAGACACGGCTTGGAAGGAATCTGATTTCAGCTTCATACAACAGCATAGTACATAGTGATAAGTCTATCAATCTCTCCTTGGCGTCTCTACTTATCAATATAGATCACCAATGCTAACCCCTATGCAAATGGTTGCGATATATTTTTCTTGCTATATCCTTCTTGCCTGGTAACATGACACGTTTAATTCCTTCGCTGTCCATCTTATTTCATATTTACCAATATATAATTCTTTTAAATCACTTTTATCTAAATAAACCTCGCTTCCTATTAACTTGGTTTCGGAAACTTACGCCAAAAGGGACGGGAAGCAGTATCACACGTGATAAACCCATCGGGTGTAGATGGAAAGATAAAGGGAGAGGAGAGATGTGAAAAGCAAGCCCTGCGGCCAGGCGCCCGCCCGGATGAAGGGGCACACCCCATTGCGTTCACTCGCACCTCCTCCCCCGAATGTCGCAACTGGGCCTTCGCTCCGGGCTGTAGATGTCGCCGCTCCTCTCTTCCACTCGCAACTCGTGGTTTGAGGCAACGCCGCCCGCTCTGCTCCGAAAATTCTTGCGGAAGCACAAACTGATGGAAAAGAAAATCAAACTCCAACCCTGGCACGACCGCAAACCACTCATATTCTTTGCCTCACGGTCAGCCATGATTCTTGGGGAATGGGACAATGGCCCGACGGGGCGACGTTTGGAACAACACGCAATGTTTTTCGAAATGCCAAAAGGAAACGGCTTTGTCTTGAACGTACCATCGAGGGTCCACTGCAAATCGCCATTAAAAACTGTTTCAGAACGTCGCTAATTAAGAAATTAATGAAAAATAAATAGAAGCGCCAAAACTGTGAACGTGAACTTACTCCAATAACACTCTGAAAGTCCCAATCCAATCATGAGCACCAAAGGAACAGATTTTATTCGATAATTAGTTCTGGCATTGATTGTAGATAAATGCGGAATTAGTGATCATGTTATTTCTTGAAAAAAGTACGAATCTCCAAACAGTTTTCGTCACTCACTCGTTCATTCACTGCATATTGATCTCAAGTTTTGCACCACATGGAATTTTATTTTTTCATGCTCGATTCATCTATAAATGTTTCATGAATGTGTTCAAATGATATAATAATTTCAAAATTGTTTTAATTGAAACATATGAGGAAATATGTAACAGGATATCAATGGATGAAAACAGCTTTTAAAATTAAAAATTTTTAATTATTTGAGTTCATTGGTGATACTTTCGTTGAAATTTCTAAGAAAACTTTCGAAAACATCACAAGAAATGATTAAAAGTAAAAAAATTGAATAGTGCATATTAATCTGTAAACGGTTTATTTTCAGAAAAATGATTTGCCAGAAATCTATAAAGTATTTTACAGATAAATAACGAAATGTATGTAATTTTTCTTTCATTCTTTAGGTGTAACTGCTGAAATGGAATAAAATAAAAATGATCCGAATGAGTTTCGCTTCCGAAAGTTTGATTCTGAAAAAACTTGAATGGAATCTTTAAATTTATGTGTACCGCGGGGGTGTTACCGTAACAGTATGTTCAATCGCAAATCATTAACCACCCGTAAGAAACAAGGCGGGATACCAAACTAGCGAGTGGATGGTAAAAGAGAATATTCTCTTGAGAAAGATGAAAGCATAAACTCTGCGAGGAGAGACGAGAAATCCAAATCTCAAGTAAACAGATGGGACCGACCATGGGATGGTGACATTTGAAGAGGATTCTCGGATTCACGCTAGAATAAAACGACAAGTGCCAAAACAATCGGTATGTTCCCAAACATAATCCGACCGTCGTCACCAAGAATCTTAATGCCGACGGTGGAGATGCACTCGTATAATTCCGGAGAGAATGACGGCCATCACTGAGGAGGGGGTCCGCTACGTCGTCATTTGTAGAAAAAACAGATTAAAGTAGTTTTATTTATCGTTAGAATATATGCAGAGAGCACAAATTTAGACTTCCAGAGTCCAGACTTTGTAATCCATAAGAATTGTAGAGTAGAGGACTTACTATATATCGAAGATGGTAGGTTTAAGAGCGTAGATGTTGATCCTTTTGATAGTGACATTCCTGCCTGTTAAACCGCTGGCGACAATTTTCGGCAAAGTTTTGTGGGAAATGAACCAAGTAAGTTTCATTTAAGCCATCAACTGAGAAGTAAATTAGCTTAATAATCATTTCTAACCAGGAACATTAAAAAATTAATTTTTTCTTCTCCATTGTAATAGTATTCCCAATTACTCACAATGTGGTCTGATATTTGCTCTCTTGAAAATAGGAAAGCCAACACGAAGTCACACTGAAGTTGGTTCCAGGCATCCCAGGGGGACCCCGTGGACACGTTATGAAATATCGCTACGTTGGTCCATGGGAAAGTTGAGACAATCAGAGGAAACAATTTCAGCGGCGAGGGGGAGGAGAAGAGTGAGTGGTTTGGAGGGGAATGGTAGGCGAAGAGGTTGATAGCTCCTCCTACAATCCACTGCATTTTATAAATTTTAATTTATTGACACTTTTATTTCTCCTTCTCATAGGTGATCATCATATCTAACCTGAAGTGAGACTGCATTACTTGTAAACAGTTTGCCTGCGAACTCCGCATTCAGCCAACCGAATGATCCATCGTGGGACAAAACACGATCTTTAAATTACATCCAGTGGAATAATATACTTCTGGTCAACACAGCACAAGCCATCGCAAGGGTGTGCGACGGGGATTTTTAGGTCACAAGCCCAAATGCATAATGTCAGTTTAGTCACAACTCGTTAGCTCACATATAAACACTCGTATGCACACATACGTGCCTATATGAATCCTACAGGAAATGATTATATCATTCAATGTTTCTCTTTAAGTAAATATAATCGGATAATAATGTCTTTAGCCGCTCACTTGCTCACAAAACGATGCGTGAACTTGGGAGTTTTTTTCTGGTCCCTAAAAAGGGAAGCTAAAGGGAGTCGCTGATCGAGTTCGCGTAGGTGCGTTTGAGTTAAGGCGTCGCCGGAACAACCCGAGGGTTTCAGAATGGCTTCCTAGTCGCGGAAGGAAGCTGAGGCCGGCTGGTGTAGGGAGGAGGGAAAGGGAAGAATAAGAAAATGTAAATGGCGGCAGAGATGTTGGCAACGACATCGATGCGAAAAATATTTTTGACGCCATTCTGCCTCACATACCCGCCAAGCTCCTTTTCTTCCCTTTCACCCCCTCGAATCATCCCCCGCGTTCACCCCTTCAAGGTGGTGTTACTTTCCCAGATTTAAAAGTGCTCTCCCTTTAGGGATCCATTTTATACCGACAGCAAATAACAAAGAAAAAAAAGATTTCTTTCGGTGGAATTGACAGTTGTCGTCTTGTAGACAGTCAGTGAGGTCGGTGAAATCCATTAAATTGGCCAAGATCAACTTCATGACCATCTAGTCAATATTCCACAGCTTTTTGTCGCAAATAATCACTGAATAAAAATTTCAGCTTCTCCTGAGAGCGAGGCAGGGAAAGATTTAGTGAAGAAAGGAACGATACGAATTTTAAATACACTTTCTTAAATATATACCATAAGGTTAATCTTGTACTACCTAAAGTTAGCATGCCTCAGTCTACAGTCTGAAGATACCAGTATTTTAAACTCTCAACTGTATTTAACGACTAGTGCGCATTAGTTCTTTTCTCGTTTGAGGTTTAGATGTTTTCTCCTGATGCCAGAATTCGTGAAAGTGACACAAGAGAAAACCTCGCGTCCAGAAACCATAATGAGCCCCTCAAAAATTAGCCCTCGAAATACGTCCCGTCACCTTTTTGCAACGCGTACTTCTTCATTTTTCAAAGATTTCACATTCCGGCGGATGGCTACTTCCCGTCGCCACCTGGTAAAGCAAGGGAGATGGAGGGAAGAAGATAATATACAGAGAGGGGAAAAAATAGCCTTCCCGGGCTCTTACCCGCCTTAGTCTCTCTTTCGCACTCCCTCCCTCATCCCCTTGCCCCCAGAAACCAACCCTCGTATTATCCCCCACTCATCCAACCGCCCGGGAAAAGGGTATGCGATGATGGCTCCGCGCTTTTACATTTCCGTCGTTACACAAATTCGCAGGACGGGCAGCCGTGATTCTTCGCATTCGCCCGAGGCGGGCCAAGAGGTGTGTGTGCTTTCCTCTCTGCTGGGTACGTGGAGAGAGGGGGGAGGTGGAGGGGAAGGGAGAGAGGTCGTGGCAGCTGTCTCCCATAGGGGGCCTCCATTTTTCCACCTTTACGCCCCTCCAAACCGCCCCCTCCCCATATCTCCTCCCTTACTTCCCTTCTCGAACCACACCCCCCTCGGGCCCCGTGGATCCCTTCTTTCACTGCGAGAGAGAGAGGAAACTCCCACCCACCCCCTATCTCCATTACCGTCCCACTAAAAGCAAAGCAGGAATTATGTACTTAACCTATTTCCCAAGCGTGACAAGCGTGCCTGCCTTCGTCGCGTATACCGAAGCTGCGGAAAAGGTTTGGCGTTGTATTTACATGAATATTTCCAGACCATACCATATTTGGCGTTTATCCCACATTTTTCAATTACGCGGGGAATTTTGAGCTTTTACTGACGAGTCGAATTTGAAATTTCAGGGATAGTCAATGGACATTCCATACGAGCATTTCATCCAAATAAAAATGTGTCAATGTGTGGATATTTAATGGTAAAACTTCATTAACCTGCTCGGTTGAATGCTATGACTCGTCCGTGTTTGTAAAAATAATAATTTATTTATGATGGCAAAATTAGAGGTCCTCACCTCCACTACATTTTCAAACTATACAAAACCTTACATCTGCAATAATTGGTATCGTAGTAATAATAAGACACAAACGAAGATGTTGTAGGAAAGGTAGGGAAAGTGAAAGAGAGGGCTTTGGAGAAATTCCAAGGAGGCGGGAAATTTGGTTGCAGGACGGTTTGCCTAGAGATGGAATGTTGATAACCATGATAGAAAGAAAGAAATGTTGAGGTTGACATTAGAAGACCATAAGAGAGGATAATGATAGAGAGGTGAGGTGTGAAAGAGTAGGAAAAGAGGACAGAATGAATGAAGGCAGAAAGTATTTGGGATAAAAGAAGGATTTATTCTAATGTAGATGGCCACGCTGTGAAACCCACGCTGTGAACAAAAGGAGGTTTAGAAATACAGCGGTGATAAGTCAGTGTGTCTTTCTTGACCCGTAGATTGTTAATAATAAGAATTAAGAGCTTCAACCCTAAAATAATGACGAAGGAGAAAGGAAGTGTTTTTAGCAGGCGAACTAGACAGTCCATCTGAGGAAACCACCAATTACGCCAAATAACCCGTGTTTAAAAATGATGAATATGTTCATTGAAACCCATGGATCTAAGTATTCTACGGTTGCGTGTAGGCTAACTGCATTTGAATTTCAGGGCCAGTGACTACTTTAAAGAGAGCCCATATTTGGTTCTGGTACGTTACATTTGATTTGGTCGAAGTGTTGATGGCACAAATCAATCATCTTAGATTTCATTTTAAATTCTCAACAAAACGTCAGGATCAAAATTTACGGACAGAAATTTGCTCCAAACTTTGTCAACAAAAACAAATTAATTTTTTTAATAAGAACCATTAGAATTAAAAAAAATAAAAAGAAGCTCAAAAGATGGTATCGCTGCAAGTTCCCTTCTCATAACGTGCTCATTCGTGTCATTTACTTTCAACTTAAAGCCATACAACATTGAAGGTATCAGGCCGGGGTCCACCTCTTCTTCTTTCTCATGCCTTTATATGTCTTTATCCTTGAATTACCATCACACATTTACCGTAGGATTTAAGATGATTGAACTTAGGTAATCCACGAACTGGCAGTAAGAGTTGGTTTGACACCTATTGATTGACAACTATTACCTAACTTTAAGAATTTATTTACTCGGAATAATATGTAAGTTTATTTTATCTGCAACTATTGCTAAACGGATATCTTAACATTTTCCAACCATTCCATTTTAATCGATATACAAGGTCTGTCACAAAAGTAATAGGAATAATTCTATTAAATAAAATGTGTAGCCAGAATTGGTACATTCGCTCCAGAATCCTCGAATCAGCATTCCCGTACATCCACACAAATACATACATAAATATATATATATATATATATATATATATATATATTATTATTAGGTAATCTACCGTTTAAGGTAGGTTTTTGGATGGAAACAACTATCAAATAAACATTTTGTGACTCCCCACCTAGCAAACTAATCTATATCAGATCCCTCTTCATCTCGGTGTACTTCTTTCCACCCTTCATCCCGTCCAACATCCCTACCCTGTTCCTGCCCTTACCTCGCTTGCCCAACATTCTCTCCTCTATTACCCTCTTCAACATTCCACTACCGCTCAATACGCCTTTCATCCATTTTTCCTGCCTCCATAGGATTTCTCTCAACAAACCCCTCTCCTCTATATGTATATATATATATATAGTATATATGTATTTATGTATATGGAAGTGTGTGTAGTATGTATATACCAATTTATTTTTAATATATACATTTAATATATATAATATTTTTTGGGAGAAGAATTAGGTCCCATTGGAGTGGTAAATATTGTCCGGGCCGGGGTCCGTTTTCGTGTCGGCCACGAAAAAGCCGAGGGTGGGGAGAACAAGGGAGAGGAAAGAGGGCGGCCAGGATAGGGGGGACAGGCCTTCCTCTGTTCGACTCGTATACCGGCGTTATTTTTTGCTGGAGACGGAGCAAGGTTGCGTTTGGCGATTAAAGAAGGGTCGCAGGACAAGCGGTAGGGGATTGTTCCAGGGCTGAGCAAAAAAGGGTAGAACGGGATTGAAAGTATTGTCCTCGCCCCACGATCACCTCTTACGAGCTGGGTGTGCGAGGCGGTACTAATAATAAATAAGTAAATTTATACGGACGTGTGTATATATATATATATATATATATATACACACACATATATGCATACACATATATAAATATATGTGTGTATACATATATGTATGTATGTATGTATATGTGTATATATATATATATATACACAAATAACGAGGGAGTGCTAGATATGGTGGGTTAGGAGAGGGGATTGTTACGAGAAATCATAAGGAGGTAAGAAAGGTGGATGCAGGGCGTTCTGTGGGATGTTGAAGACTGTAACAAAGGCGAGAGGGTTAGGCAAACGAAGAAAGGGTAAGAATAGGATAGGGATATTGGACGGGATACCGAGAAACACCTTATATATGTATGTATACCTGTTATAGTAGATATTCATATATGTGTTTGTATATACGTTTATATTGTTTCCGACGTAAGAAAGAAAAAAGAAATTTTTCCGAAACAAGAGCTAGAAACTTTTCAGACCAGACTGGAATAATATGGAAGGTTTTAGGAGCGGAGGGGGAATAAAAATATCTGAATATTGGGGTAATTAATGTCTAATATTAATACCTGGCTCATTCCAGGAATCGAAGGACCAGATAAATGAAAGAGTCTTTATCTGGCTAGAGTATCGAAAGTCTAGTCGAAGATCGAAAGTCAAGTCGAAAGATCTGTGGTTCAAATTCCGGCCAAGGAAATATTTTTGGACTTGTGATCTACTTGATTCCGCCTTCCCCATCCTCTTCGTGTTCGTCTGTTGTTGTGTTTCTATCCCTTTTCCTTAGAACTATTCATACTTTTCCATGTGAATGAATTTTTTTCGCCTTATGGTGGGTTTTCGGCTTTGAATGTATATATATATATATATATATATATATATAGTATATACAGGGTCGTGGTGGTATAGCTGGTAGAGCGTTGGACTGCTGACCGGAGGGTCCCGGGTTCGATTCCCGGGCACTCTGGGCACCTGCAGCTTCACCCAAGCTAGTTGATTTTTCGGGTACCAGATCTTCCTGGGAAACCATAACCGGCACAGGGAAAGGAACTGGCCCCCCTACCCTGATGTGTGAATATTCACACGCCGTATAGGGCTTGGTACATGGGTGAGCTCTACCATCACCCACTAAACCGACCTTCGGGTCGATTACTGTGTTTATGGTTATATATATATTTGAAGTTGACGCTCTCCGGCGACGCACAAACACACAAACAAACGGATACAAAGTATTCAACGCACAGAAAAATAAATGAATGACACTCACAGTATATATTGGCGTTTCGACGGCGTCGCCGTCATCACTATTTTTATACATACATACATATATATATATGTTCAAACACGAATCATATATATGATCATACATAATATTCATCGAGACAGATGCAAAATTTGCCCTATTTTCACTACTCTACCCCTATCCATCCCACCTTGTAACTCTCTTCCTCCCTTCTCTCACTTCTTCTGTAAATCCAAGAATGATTTCTATATTCTGGCTCGTACACTCTACCCGGCCTTTTACATAGGCCAATGTTCCGAACCCCTGAACCTCAGGATGAATAATCATCGCGCCGCGTGCAATCCCTCCTCCCCGCCTGCGGGTCTCTCCATCCCAAATCATGCCTCCCATCATAACACCTGGTTCAAACAGTTCTACAGTGTTTCCGTTCCATCGTCCCTTCCCCCATCTGAAAACCCTATGAATTAAAAACTCTAAAAATGGCGTATATATGGGTTCGCAAGGCTTATCAGCACCCGGGACTCAAGGCCGCTCATTAATAAGAATGGTTTGTAATGTCACTTTGTGAAAGTGATTCATATCGGAAAGGAAAATACTTTGTTCCTCCGCATGTTGTGCGCGGCCTGGGTTTCGACTCACAAATTCCTGATGATGACTTTGTAAGTTGAAACCTGGATCTTGGATGCTGCAGTATGTGTGGGGGAACGAATTGTTTTCTTTTCCCGTCGTTTATTAAATCCATCTCCTCCCTCTCACTCTTTCCCGATCTCTGCTCCCTCTCTTCCCTCCTTTCCCCCCTTCCGACCCTTTCTTTCACCCATCCCTCGAATCCCCTCCTCTTTCCCTTCCCCCCTTCTCTTTCTCTCGCATACCTTACCTCCCCTATACTAGCATACAGTACTATCGTTCCTTCTGAAGAAACGGAATTAATTTCTGTCGATATTATCAAGAAATAACGTGTGGATTTTCTTTTTACATGTACTTATATTGCTTGTTGCTGTCCAAGTTATATGTATATATATATATATGTGTGTGTGTGTATATATAAATATGAAATAAATAATAATAATATATTTACATTTAAATAAATACCCACACTCATATACGCTTGTATATACACAGGTATATGTTGTTTGTATAGGTGTGTGTGTGCGTGTTTGTGTGAGTTGTAACTAGGGGTGGGAGGGATTAGGGAGAAGCAGAAGACAGTTTGAGAGGGAAGGAATATGTTAATAGTGAGGCAGTGCTATTGTTACGGGGACGAGAGGGAGAATTAGGAAGGCCAAGTGATAAATAGCGTCCCGGCATGTTTGAAATCCCCAACGCTCTCCTCTTCGGCTCACCATTTCACGCTTTTTCTTCAATGGCCAAGGAAAAACAGACGCTATCAGTTACTAGCAATCCTAGGATTGCTTTCCTAAATCCATCCCGTCGTATCCATTAGCCTCTATCTCATTACCTCAGCGCATCAATTCCACCACCGATGCCACATAAGGTCCAGCAATACCTACTCACGACATAGTATCCTACGTTTGCCATACTAGTATTCCTTGGAGTCTACCCTCAGAATGAATACATTTTTTCTAGTGACTTAAACAGGAAACTCTACAGATCATAGCATGAAGGTAAACCCCACAAAAAATTATCGACAAGGGAACAAGGAAATGTGCTCTCTATATTTTCATGACAATCTCCTATATTATGAAAGTAACAAAGAGACCCTGGCCTACTAAAAGTAAGCCATTTAGCTGTGAAGCATACAAGGGTAGTATGTAACTTGCCTCTCTCGTGAAAATGTAAATAATAGTTTTTTAATTAAAAAATTAAATGATCTGGAAAGTAAAACTGGTGGAAGGAAATTAAAACGGCACATATTTATCCATCACAAATTCTCCGAAAAACGTCAAGGTCAAATGAAAAATGTGGACTTATACATAATTGTTTTCAATTGCACTGCATCGCCGGTTGGTGGAAATCTAAAGCGGATACCAGGACGCGATTCTGTGGAACTTTTAGCACACCACCATTTACAGTTTTTTTCACACCACACCACATTTTACCTAAGACATTTCTAGCCGCCCTTAATTACAGCTATTATCCAGTATTCATATTTGCAATGCTAAATGGATTCAAGACTTACCTCATGGTAGTTTTAATACTCGTGTTATGCATAAATTATTAAACAGTATTTCAACGCTAGAATTTCCTTTATTTTCAATAATTAAGGTACCTGGGCGTGACCTTGTCCTTAGGGGTAGGCCTCCACTCGCACCAAGGCACTGTATATATATATGCACCCAATGGTTATTTTAGTATCAAACATGAATGGATTTATCATATTCAATAATTTTAGTCAATTGAACATAATCCAAATCAAAAGGAACTTATGAAACGGTTTTGTGGGCTGAAGTACGTGTATACTGGAATTCCTGGATATAAATCCTGGATAAAAATAAAGGACTGGAATCCTGGATTTAATCGAAGGATGGGAGGACAAAATATGACGGCATACAGCAAGGAGATATCGCCTGGATGCGAAGAGAGATATCCTAGAAAAACATGCAAGATGCGTGAAAATTTGGGCTAAAAATTCGTGCCTCCATCCCAAAAGAACGTCTTCAATGCCCCATCACACGCCGAGGGGGGTGTCAGGATTTCTGGTGTCAATCGGCGATCGATGCTCAGGCCAAAAGATATGGTACGGGACGGCGGAGTTGGCCGGGGGCACTTGGATGTAGGCATGACACGAGAAACCCATCCGAGGGACACTTAACACGAGGGAGGGCCTGGGCGAGGGCTAGGTTCGAAGGTGGGATGGGAGGCAGATGAAGGAGCGTTAAATCTGCGGTGTTGATTACTCGGAGGGTCTTCGGAAAATTTTCCTTCCTGCATCTGAGGGAGGAATTGTTTTTTGCAAGCGAGAGGGTTTGGAGGGAAAAAGAGCGTCTGGCCTGAGGCTTACATTCATGGAAGAGGAAAATTTAGGATTTCATTTTTGAGCGACCTACCATCAACTGGTGCAGAGGCCATACAGTTAGCTTGATGGGTTTGCTGCATGCCATAACTTTAGAGTTCACTTTTATTATGAAAAGGGTATATTCAAGTAATTGGAGTCAGGTAAAAAAATCGAAATGGGAGAAAAACAGAGGATGGATATAGAGGCTTCTTGGAATCCTACGCAGGAGGTACGTAACTAGGCTAACTAGAGATAAACATATGCCATGAGGATCAGTGAATTTTCGTATACACATTTGCTCTTCATTATCTAAACAGACTTTTAGTCTTAGATGGAGCCGTTGGGACCATGTAGGTATTTCAATTACTGCAAATTCCGCCACGCTATCAAAGATTCTTTTGCAGCATATTCAATCACCCCATAATTTTAATTTATGCTTGACCAGGCTTTGCTGTTCATTCATTATATGAAACCAAGAATGTATGCATTCAGTTAACCCATGCTCCTCAGAATGTTCCCAGCTAATTTTATTTCCTTCTCGGACCTACCGTAGACTTTATTCTTCTGCCTCTGCTAGAAATATTTTGTCACTAACCACTCGGTCTGTTCACATTCTTTTTTATTGACTAACTATGACTGTACCTATTTACGTGATGGAGTTGATAAATGAGTACAGTTATAGTAATGCTTTAACCATAAATTACGAAAAGAAAAACTCTCATAAATAATCATGGAGAGTAATAAATCAGGGAATACTAAAACTCATAAAAGTTATTTTACGGATGCAGATTTATTCTCCTGTATTCGTCCCAGGCATTAATGGGGCAGAACGTACGACGGAAGTTGTCCCTATCTCGATCCAATTTACGATTTGTGGAGGCATTTTGTTCTAAAAGAGCTTCCACCCTGATCTTGTCGCATAATCACACAGTAACACTCCGAATATTGTCACCACCTCAACTTACTGCATGCGTATCTTTTTTATTCACGAAACACTCAACAAAATAATTAAAAGTACTTTCACTACCACGCACAAAAGTTTGACTTATAAATGGATGACATAGTCTTATTGGGCACAGACTATTTCCAGTCACCAAGTTCGCTTTTTCATACGTAAGAAAAAATAGAAAATCACTAGATGTTTTTCAACCAGATATTAACGAGACCCAACCTAAAGATTTTAAGGTGTATGTCTCCGGGTATTATAAGCAGTCTATTGCATTATTACTTGCTATAACATTGGATGGCTGGAGAATTTCAACGAAAAAAATCAATAAAGGAAGTTTATCAAAATAATGACACAAAAGGAATAAAGGTAAGATTTAGTTAATCGTGGATGATCAGAAACACTAGAAATTACATACCACTAATTAGAGGATAGATAATGAAGCCCATCGACGAATCAATCCCTGAAACATAAGGGATTTCATTAAGGAAGTTTTCGATACACTATTTTTTCACTATAATTTTCCCATGAACTATTTAGGTCCACAAGAAGAGTATATAATACTTCCGTGTATCATATTAACAATGCAAAATTAAAATATCTAAAATGATCTAAGAGCGAGCTGTCAATTGATAGACCTATTACTTTCAGTTTCAATTTCCTGTGTTAGCTGTACTTGGGAGTAGAACACTGAAACTACAATGATCATTAAAAAACTTTCAAGAAACTTTCTAGGTACATCGTCTTTCATATGAAATAAAAATAAATCATAGAATGACAGCATGGATGGAGAAGGGTAAGGTGAGGAGATTGTGTATGGAAAGAGGGTGGATGGAGAATGGGTAGATATAGAGAAGGTGGAAGGAGAGTGGGTGGATTTAGAGAGGGTGGATGGTGGCAGGGTGAATGAGGAGAGGGCGGATGGACCGTGGTTGGACCCGAAGAGGCTGGACTGAAGTAAAGTAGATGAAAAGAGGGTGAGTGGAGAGATGGTGAACGGAGAGACAGTGATTTTTGGTGGTTAAAATAACTCAATAATTCATGCTTTTGTCTGGACCACTTCTAAGATTTTGATGCTAATAAAAAGTTGTGCTGCTGATAACAGCACCTTAATGTTAGTATTTTTTAAGTTTACACGCATTTTCAAGCTTTTGATCTCACAATGTTCTACTTAAGTTAACCATAGATTTTTCATCAACACATGATATTTAATACGGCGTTTTATTTTACTTAGATAATGTCTGAATATCTATATCGAGAGCAGTGCTCTTAAAAATCGAAGTCACGTTAAATATAAAAAAAACCGTTCCCTTTTTTCTAACGTGTAAAGAGACCTTTAAAAACTGCTTTTTATTATTAAACGACTGACTTTTCTGTTTTGAGATTCTGCATTTGGTCTTACAGGTAATAAACTAACGGAGTAATGGCAATGAAGTTTTTAACGCGACGATTGTCGTTCTCCTTAAATGAACATTCCTTAAGCTTTCTTTTGCAGGGCCTTTTAAGATAAAGTTTAACTTACTGCTTATAAATTTTCCATAAGATATAATTTAGTATAATTACTAAGGACCTGAAAGCTCACGCCTGATTTTATGCATAAAAATGGCGAATACTAATGGAGAAATTCAAGTTTTACCCAATGTTGTCAAAAATAAGAAAAGCCTTCGAAATCCACCACTTATCACTTGCGTTAATTTTTAGAAATTCACCGAGTATCTTTTTTTTAACAAACTATTCAACTATACGTAGCATTTTTTTCGAATGTATTCAAAAGTACCTTGACGATGGCTCGTACCCCAACACATGAAAGTCGTCCAATAAAATTTAATGTGGGAATTATGACAAATAAACGTTTGGTATTATACGCGCTATGCATGTCTCCCGTCATGTTCATCCTTCTGGCCGCTTCTCTAGAGCAAAACGACCTCATTCCAGACCCTCTAACATTCCTCCTCCTTCTCTCCTGCCTTCCATGGAGGTGGGAGGGGCGTAGTTCTGATTCGAAGGTGGGACAAACAAATAACGGGGACGAGAAGGGGGCAGAGGGATAAAGAGGGAGAGGGAAGTCCTTTAAAAGGGCGTGGTCTCGCCGCACGCTCTCCTTTGTTTTCCACCCTGCTTCCTCCCAAATACACCCACACATCCTACACACGGACCCTGAATCACTCCATCCGCACCCTCTTCCAAGGCACCCTCCGTTTTTTTGCCTCTGCCCTTCCTACGCTTTCATGCCGTCCGTCGCGGATTTACAGGCCCGAGTGAATGTGTACGAAATTTGAACATCACCTAGAAAAGCTGTTTTATTGTCGTATTTCACGTGCCTGTGGGAAATCGGCATTTAGGTGGGACTCATCAAAAACGGGCGTGGGTGATCTACGGGGGAGAAGTTTCGAAGAATATCCAATCGGATAGCCAAAGGTTTTCGGAGAAGACAGCAAGCGCGATGGGTTTAATAGGAAACTGGGATTATAATCCCAACATTTTGGAGGAAACAATATGACAAAAGATAATTTTGAAAATTTCGAGTCACACAAAATCACTTACGACTGTGCAGGGTCTTTTGCATTGGAAATATTAATCACCCAGCTGAAATATAAGAAATAGATTAGAGTTGTGTCAGATTTAGATATAATTTCTCCCTCTCGGAATTCACTATCACAGTGGAACCATTGACTCTATAAGGCATATCAAATTACATAGTTGGCATAATTAGATCCCTTTCACATAAGAATCACTATACTTGCGATTGCATAGCCAAAGCAGCCATAACACTTCATGGAATACCGTCAATGAAACGGCATGGTTAGAGCGCAGATGGAATCATTTTTCCACCCCTTGGCCGGGGCATGGCTATGATAGAACATCGGATTTTTTCGTTCTTTGTGAGTATTTGCCAATTTTATCGATGCCCGGATCATTTATGCACTTACTGGTACTGGACAGGTTGAGGTAATTTCAGAGAGTATGTTACAATATCTTTATTCACTTAGATGACTTCCGCTAAAGTAGCAAAGGTCCCCGAAGTGGTGTGGTTAAATATCTGTAAAATTACACGTAATCTATCAACCCAATAACATTCCCTTTTTCCTCAATTCCTTTATACGCAATTCTTCAGTAGAAAATCTAATATTACCATACCAAATAATTGATTACACGGAAATATGACAACTATTTTATAATTAACCTTATCACTAAAATAATCAAATAGATTTCTACGTTGGCCGTTTTCACCGTGGCCTCTGTGTGTGTTGGGATCTATTATTACTTGCTAGTTATTCTAATTGAATTAGCAAAGCGTTTTAAATAGAATAAATGATCTTTCATTGATGTTCAACATACAAAATGACACAAAACTAACACACCTTGCAAGACTGTAAATTTGCTGGTCCCTGAAAAGCTCAAACATCAGTCAATAAAATTATTTTTTATTCCAAAAGTCGTCTCCTCTTCTCATCATCTCTGTATTTTCTTCAAATCCATGATTGCTCATACACGCGGAAATCGCTTCCGCCTCTATTCCGAAATGGACGCTTTGCGTTTTCAGCTCCGCAGCGACGGCCATAGCGACGCTCTTCCCACTCCACCACCACGGTCCAAACTCATTAAGCTCTCTTCTCTAAAATGCTTATTTTGCCAAAGCAATCCTTCTTTGGGAGCTAGGTTTTCCCGCTAATAAAGAAGTTCCCATGTGCGTGTGGAAAATACCGATTGTGCATTTTCCCTCATAATGCTTCCCGAGGGTTTTCCCCTCCGCCGAATCATCCCCTCTCCGACCCACTCCCCTGTTTGCGCGCGGGGGCACCTTAATGAAGGTCTCTTTATCATGTGCCTCGATCAATGGATTGCCTTGCCCTTCCTTGCGTTCTTTTTTGTTTCCCATCAGCAATGTGTTATTACGGCGATAATTCTGCGAGAACCATTCTCATCGAGTCGTCATCCTTGGATCCTTTTTTCTCATCTCCATCCCACCGTTCCCCTTCCCCCGTCACCCAAACACCGACCCCTTCGACAAAATTCTCCCGGAGGGGACTGGCAGGAAGGGCCGCTGGTAAAAAGCGGGTCGTCCGTTTGCCTGCCTCCTCCGTCCTCCCCTTCCCCACACCAACACCCCTCCGCATGTATAGACGCCCGCCATCGCCCCTTCCCTTTTACACTCCATCAGTGGCCGCACCCATCCCAGGCGGGCGGTCGCGAGGTGAAGGGGCGGAGAGATCGGGAGAAGATGGCGGTCGACCAGAAGCCTTCACCACATGCACTTCGCCGATTTCATCCCTTCGCACGAGGGGGCGCCCTGTGCCAACCCACCCTCCGAGAGAAGCGAAACACACGCACAAAAACTGGTAGGACATAAAAATCAAAGACACTGCCCCCACGACCAGATCCCTTTAAAAGCAGTAGGGGGGAGGAGGGAGTAGTTTTAAGGGTCAGGACACTTCTTCCTACAAAAAGCTAGGGCACGAGAGGGAAAGGCGAAGGGGATGTGGGATTGCGAAGGAGGGGTATGGACTTGCCGTCCAGCGTATCTACGTTATTCAAGTGTGTGTGGACGTGGAGTGTGCTCTGAGAAGAAGTCACGAAGGTTCGAGAGGATTAGGAAAGGACGCTTACTCGCCTCAGGATTTCCCAACCGTGAACAAGCGATTTTAATAATGTTTTTGTTATTTTCGTCTCAACCCACCGCCATTGATTCCCACTCGAAAGAGAGCATCTTTGTCTCCAGATTCTCTCCCTCTGCTACCTCTAAACATAAAATATAACTGAGTACTTAAAATTTCGGTAGTATGACAATCGCTACCTTCAGGTGCAGCGTCAACCCAAGAATTATAGTGTTCCCTGTGTTACATAGTGTGTTACATAGAGTGTTACATATTTGCGTTTACGTTTATTTACTTGCTTGTTATTTGCGTTTTTTGTCTATACTTAGCTAATTATTAGTTTACACATGCATACACATATATACACACACACACTCTCTCTCTCACACACATATATCTTTACATATACATGTATGCTTAACAAATATTAACACTGCCCATCCGGACTCTCCGTTCTCCATTCACAGCTGAGCAGTCTGAACATGCACAGGTTGCCTCCAGTATATCCCTATATTTGGGTATTTTTCTCAATAGTTTTTCACAATTCACTCTATCAATCACCTTTTTGAAAACAATAATAATAACAATAGAAAGGCAAATACGTTCCGATTGTATTCTACATTCTTCTCGATTAGTGATCTCATTACTCCATGGCATTTCACGTGCATCTCCCCTTCCTAAAACCAAACTATTTTGTTTCAAATATTATCTTACTCGACGTATCTCTAACTGCATGCACGGATCTTTTTACTTTCCGATAGTTTTTTAATATATTTATACTGCGCACCAATTTTACTCCTCCTCTGCCAACTTTCTCTAGTATGGGACCCTCATGAAGAAGGACAAATCAAAAAACTAGAAAAGGTGCAAAGAAAAGCTACCCGATATGTACTGGGGAAGCATAGGAGGATGGATAGTGTGTCTGACATGCTAAAAACGCAGGGCTGGAAACCTTTCCAAACTAGAAGGAAAGTAAGCAGACTTTGTGGAATGTTCCGCATTCTGAATGGGGAGAAGGCTTGGGCAGATCTAAGGAAAGAGTCGGGGAACCCGAATTTTATAGGGAGAAATGACCACAAATTTAAGGTAAAATGCCGGGCACAAAGAAAGAATAAAAAAATTTCTTTTCTAAATAAAACAATTGTTGGTTGGAACAATTTACCTGCAAAAATTTTTAAGCCCTTTCCTAACAGAGTCCAAACTTTTAAGAAAAGATGTAAACAACTTCTGTAATCATTTGATTGATGTATTGTATAAAATTAAATGTAACAGCTTAATTTTTTTTCTTGAAGATTGGAAAACAAATGTTAATGAAATGGGGATTTTCTTTCTTTTTTGTATGTACTACAGATTGGTGTTTGGAAATTTCCTTAAAGTGTATTTTTTTCTGACTGATTTTATTTATTATCTTTTGTGATATTGATTGTATTTCAGAAACCATGTTATTTTTCCAAGGCAAGTTTATTGTAACACTTGGGACTTGTGTGCCACCTGACATTTGTCTATTTGCACATGTACATTTTAATAATAATAATAATATCCTCGCCCTGAATCTTCCACCACACATCTTTCGCTTGATTTCTTACCTGTTACAATTTCTTAGTTCGCTCTTTGTACTTACTTCTCATTAACTCTGTCTTTATGTTCTTCTATTTCCATCTCCCATCGATCTTTCTAATCATCTCATCAGTAACCTTTTTCGTCATTTTCATATTCAGCTCCTATGGTGGCTTTTACGGTGTTCGATTATTATTAGATAATCTACCGTTTAAGGTAGGTTTTTGGATGGACACAACTCTCAAATAAATATTTTGTAAATCCAAACAAAACCCAACCCAGCAACATACTCTACATCAGGTTTCTCTTCATCTATGTGTACTTCTTTCCTCCCTTCATTCCGTCCAACATCCCTATCCAGTTCCTGTCCATTCCTCTGACTCGCCGCACCTGTATTTTCTTTTGGAAACGGTCGCTACACTTTATAACAACTAGTTGTGAACAGAATCAGATCTGCTCTCGCGAAATTCTGCGTATTGATCACGGTGTTCCTGAATTTACTGAAAACGGAGTCTTTAATACTTTTAATCTTCAAACAAAAATCTATTGAAGCATAATCTAAGATATATATGAAATTCATAGGTGTTTGCACCATATTTACACAATATAATTGGTGAAAGTAATAATAAGACGAAGATATACCAGATATACATGTACATGGACTTTTCTGGCTCTCAAAATCTGAGCTCTTAATAAATACCGATTTAATTGATGGCTAGAAACAAAGTCACGAGAACTCTTGGACCGCTGTGGAAATGATCGACCGCTGAACATTTTTCTGTTTCCGAGAAGAAAAAGGAGCACGAAAAGAAACCATTTTGAGGTTCCCGTAAGAGTTTTCCAGTAAGCGTACCGGGATTGTCAGCGTTTCTATGCACAAGGGTGTCTTTTTGAAGAATTTCGGTAATTTCTCCTTTGATCTGCGATAATCTTTTTCGCATGGATTTGTTCTACTTATTTTTGAGATATTCTATAGTATGAGCTGCAATCAACTCTCCCCGTTTCATATACTTCGTCTCCCCTAAGATGAGGGTAACGTCGTTGCCGAATGCCGCTCTTTCCCCGATGAGACTAAGTTCGAGAAGAGGCTCGGCGCCAGGTTTACCTAGTCTTCCCACCCCCGAGAGCATGCTTGATAGAACGGAATACTGCAGCACCAGGGAATCGGAGTGAAAAATTCAATCCGATGTCTTTATCATCCGAGAACCGACAGTAGACTCTTGACTGACCATCCGTCAGTGATTGTGTTTGTTTGCGTGTGCGTTATGCGCGCGTATTTTTGTGTTAGCGGCGGAGATCGGTCCATTAGGGGGAGGGCGTTTGGAAGACCCAGGGCGGTCGCCCCTTCCGACGTGGACTTTTCTCGCTCTCAATCGGTATCCCCGGCCTCTCTTTTGAATCATCATGACTTAGCTCGAATGAAGCTCAGTTCTCTCTAATAGAACTAGAAAATCCCGTACTCCCAATAAAATCTCTTTTGCTAGTGATGGGAATAGTTTTATTACAAATTCATGGAAAATACGTGTTATTTTCTCGTTTGGTTTGTAAATAGTGACTCTTAAAGAGGATTGAATTGATGAGAAAACTGCTAAACACTTTAAATGAAGGTAAACAACGGAATAAACCGGCTGAGTACAATTTACTACCCTAATGAGGGATCATGTTTTATCAACGCAGTTACTATCGCTGCAGTTCCCATAATATTTTTATTTTAGTCGAAAAGCTGAAAATGTTGAATTCATCTTATATTAAGTTTCCTCATTTAAATATTCAAATAAGTTTGCCTTCGCCCCTTAAATCTAATATGGGATCACCAAATAAATTGTCATGCACACCAAAAGTCAAATATATACATTTAGAAAAAAACCTAGACCATAAAATAATTTAAGACTTCCATTCTACACTTTCCAATAAGGATTGCATTAAAGTTTCTGGTAGGAATAAATGGCGCGAAGTACGAATTATGATGTTTAAAATTTGCCATATATGCATTTGTTCAATTCGAAGAGATTGGCTACAACTCTGGGTTTCGCTCTGATTTACGTTAACTGCCACAACAACAGTAAATGTAACGTTTGATTGATAGATATAGCTTAACAAGAATCACATTATTATCTACCAACTGCCGGAACTTCTTAAGGGACGAAAAATCAGCCTAATCACAAGAGAAATTTTTTTTCGCAGGAGAATTTACGGGGATATTAGAAGTCACAAAGACAGAGTCGTTTTAGCCAAGGACCTAGATGCAATTCAAAATTGGTGCTATACATGGCAATTGGAATTAAATTTTTAAAAATGCGTAGTAATACATGTTTGGGAAAAGAGTAATTCCCTCCCTTAAAGTTACAAAGTGAAACAAGCCAAAATCGCGAGGGTAGATTCCTTTAAATACTTGGGTGTAACAATTACTCGCGATCTGTCCTGGGGAAACACAAACGAGGAATATGCGGTCGTGCTAATAAAAATTTGGCATTTGTGAAAAGAGTGCTAGGTAAATGCGACGAAAAAGTGAAGGAACAATGTTTCCTTTCCTTGGTCGGGCCCCACCTAGACTATGCTGCCAGTATATGTGATCATAATATACATTTGATTTCGGAATTAGATCGAGTTCAGCGGAGGGGGACTAGATTTGTCAAACATTGTTATGGCCAACGCAGAAGCGTATCCACCTTGCTAGACAATTTAGGTTGCGATTCTCTTACGCAGCGGCGTTTACAATATAGATGAAACCTATTAAAACATTTAAGGGTGGGCCCTTTTCCGATGACATCAAGAACATAATAAGAACCCCAACGTATTACGGTCGAAGGGAACACGAATATAAGACTAGAGAGATAGACTGCAAGACTGACAGGTTTAAAATGCCATTTTTTCCTAGAACGATAAGAGACCAGAATGCTTGTAGTCAAAATCCCCCAGGAGTCAGTTCACCACCGTAAGTATCAACGTGCAGGTTAGGGACTACGCGTGGTTATATATATATGTATATTTGTTACAGGTTCCCCTCACCTTCCCCCACCTATTTGAAAAACCCCAACCCCCTCTTCCCTTACCCCTTCCTCCTGGCGCTACACCCCCTACCACACTCCTATATTGGTGGCTCGCAGGGTATTTATGTAGATGTAGATGAAATATTATTCACCCCGTTGATGTTAAAACTACGGATTTTGAAACTGGTGTTCACCACAGGAGGTCATAGTTCGTTAACTGCATTTACTTGAAAGCGTTTCAATATAATGTAACACGTTCACACATTCGTTTACATCCATAATATCGTAATTTTCCGCACACCTTTGGCTACTAAGTGAATACCGGCAACTCGCACTATAATAATATATTTCTTCGGAAGCTATTTCCTTGATGCTATTAAAATGTCATATCTCCTAATAAAATTCAATTAAGATGAAAAGGTGGTAGCGCTTAAAAAGAGACGTTTCAGGCGTGATATGGTGGAATTGCATGATTAAATAAAATTGGCAATTTTCCACAAAAAATAAAAATTTATTAATACAACCGGTTTCGATGCAACTACATCATCATCTGGTGAATCATCAACTACATAGTCATAGTGCAACTACATCATCATCACCAGATGATGATGTAGTTGCATGATTATGCATCGAAACCGGTCGTATTAATAAATTTTTATTTTCTGTGGAAAATTGCCAATTTTATTTAATAAAGTGGTAACGCTTGTAAAAAAAATATAATAAATAATATATTTCGGAGTTCAATGCGATGTTTTCCTACGGTTTCTGGACACCCTTTATTACAGTCCCTCCCCCCGAGTGGAAAGATTCAGGCAGTTACTTATCCCAAAATATTACATAAAAATTCAATTATATTTTCGATGATATTAATTCAACGGACCACCAATTCGAAATGTTTAAATCTAATGAATCTGCATATTGAAGCAGATAGGGATTAGAAATACAAAAAGGGGCTATATCGGCATTTCTAAAACAACTACGAAATCAACGAAACAAAACTCAAGTGCTTAGGTCATAGACACCATTGCTCAAACAATTGCGACATGGAAAAAGAAACGAATGACCTAGCTTCGGGCTATCTTATAGCTTATGCCCTACATTATCTTATCTCAAGAAGAGAGCTTGAACTATTCCGTCTTGAATTGGCCATTGGTTTACGTGATGTAAAAAATAATTAATTGCGGCATTACAACTCGATATAGTTTTTGTCGTAAACTCAAAAACCAATTCATTATGTTTTGTGTTTTTTAATTGAATACGAGTATAATAGCTTTTTCGGATTAACAGAAACAGAATATTTTATAAGAACAGGCACGTTAAAGGCAGAAATCATATTATTCTAGAGGCTTTCCCTTTGGAATATTTGAAAGAGAAAACAAACAAACATATATTGAGAGACAAAGGATAAACTTCAAAAGCACAAACATGAAATCAATGGAAGCCCCACACGCGCCAGTCCCAGAGAATTCATCGAGCTAACCAGCTAAAGGTTCCGAACCTCGCCTCGGGCATGGACGCTGCTGTTGTCATGAAACGTTTTTTCTAGAATTAAGCTTACGGTTTGGACTGGACTTGCTGTTAGCCAATTAGTAGCTGAAATTGAGTCAAAACTTCAATTGCCACATTTACACAAGTAATTTGACAATGCACGGTGTCCGAGCACTCCGAAAGTCATGCTTCTGGAAATGAGGACGAAAAGATACTTGGAGGTACGTAATTAGGATCTCTATTCATTTATAAATTAATCTGCGTGTGCTCACAATAATTTTCCATCAGAGACGAAACCATATTGTACAGAAAATAAAACTAGAAATGGAATTCTACAGGGGACTGTTATACTATGTCCATTTGGCTGAATAACCTCAATATTATAGTCTCTAAGAGAAAACTTTTGAAAATTTTCGGTTGCAGAGTATTTTTATAATGTACTGTGCTTGCACGAGGTAGCTTGAATCAGGTTTACATGGTGAGAGGTAAGGAGTGAAGGGTAAGGGGAGGAGTACTCTTCAAAAGTTATCCTCCAGCGGAAACGATTGTCCGGCTGTCGGACACATTCATTTAGCTAACGGAAATGTTGATTTAATCTAGCCTGATTATCAAGACAAAGCAGGAAAATAAAATTAAGTTTGTACAAAGATACCCGTGGATTTATTAGGTGTTTCAATTTTTTGACTGTATTTAAAAGCCAACAAATATATTTTAATTGAATTTTATGAGGTCATTTTTATACTAACGAAAATCCATTCTAAAATGGAAGAAGGGGGGGCGTATTCGGAATGAATTTTCATATTCATGTAAATCAATTAGCAGGTGTCTGAATGGATGTAACTATTCGACACAGAAGGAGCTGGGATTTCGTTATTGAAAGGAATGGAGTCCAGTTTAGTTTATATCTTGTGACTCAACGACAGATAATTGTAATTAAGATTGCTGTTTTCGTTGGTGACCCACTGACGTTATTGTTTGTATTTACAGGAAAGAGGTCTCCAATTGATTGAAACCCACCAAAGATGGATATTAAATGAGAAATTTTATTTCCTCATTAAACCAGAAAGTTTGTTCAATTTGACATGTAAAAATGGAGAATTCGTAGCAAATGAATAGAGGCCAATGTGATAAAGGCTTAAGTACTTGTTTTTGTGAAAACACAAATAGGAATTGAACAATTTTAGTGTGATTTATTGAGCTTTCTCGGGGATTATCGTTTTAGTTCCAGTACACATTGTTTCTTTGAAAAGAAGTACAGTGGTGTGAGACGGTAATGCTTATTCAATTTGCGAAATAGAATGAGTTACTACCACGGATTAGTGGGAAATCTTAAATTGAAATTTTCTAGAATTAAAGATGGGATATTTCTTTTCGAACAAAGACTATGACTACTATTGGAAGGGAAATTCAAACAATAAAAATGACGAATGATTGAAGACATTGGATGGTCACAGGTATGAGACTTTGAAAGTTAAGAGAATAGTGTTAGGAAGACTCATTGCAAGCATTGTACACAACCGTGTATAATATACCGTACAAATATTATTTACTTGTAAGACCGCGATCATATTAGTTGAAAAATGTTAAACATTTTTGCGGTAAAGTAACATAATAGTAGCGTTTGAAATATAGCAGCCATTATGGATAGAGTTACTAATTTTGATCGCTGTGGCAAGGAACAAATAGAAGATTAGAAAATATATTTGCATTAATTATGAAATATGCAGCAACTCAGACGCAATTGATAATACATTTTTACACGCGTCAAGACATAAGTACGATAGCAAAATGTGAGATCCATGCATATGGCCTCAGTAAATTTTCATGATCTCATGTTTGGTACCTAATGCAAAGAAACACGCATTTACATTCTTCTAAGGAAGTAATCCGTAACGTCTTATGAGCAAGGAATAAGCGCAGTAGCCTTAGACTAGGAGCCAAGTAACTACTTGGAGTGACACTAACAGCGGACACACATTCAAAATAAGTAAGGAGTGACACTTAAGGAACTCCCCTTCATCAAAAAAATAAAGGCAAAATGGTTAAGTGAAAAGGTTAAGATGTGTCATTTGATTATAATTAAGGTTCTTCATAAATATTCCAGTAAAATGATGATTCAGAGTAAACATATAAATAATTTATGAATTATTGAGCTCTATTCGTTGGCAAATTCTTACGAGCGACTGGAGATGCTAGAGATGTGAAAACTGATATAACGACTAAATTTTATGGACACATACGAACAATGAGTTTAGTTCTGATATAAATAGAGTAAATAATTAAAACAAATTCATATTAATCGAAGAAATAGCTATAATTCCCTTCCCACATTTCCTGATCTTAGAATAAATGTAATTTTTTTCAAAAATTAGTGATAAACTCGCAGGTTTCGCTAATGGATGACGTTTGAGCACCCCCTCCCCTATCTCCCCTTCCCTTATCAGCCTTCTGGTTAGCAAATGAGTTTGAAGAGAAGAGTTGGGTTCAAGGTATATCAATTCCCACTGTGGACTTGACTTTATCCAAGAGGGAAGCAACAACTCGGAAATATTTTCTGTTGTTAAGAGACAACAGGTGCAGACTCATATTTGGCTTTGATGAGGAGATTTTAGATTTCAGCATTACGATATAAAAAAACCATAAACAGAGAAATCAGCCTGAAGGTCGGTTTGGTTGGTGATGGTAGTTCACCCAGTACTAAGCCCGACAGCGTGTGAAGTTCACACATCAAGGTAGGGGGACCAGTTCATTTCCCTGTGCCGGTAATGGGAAGTTTCCCAGGAAGATCTGGTACCCGAAAAATCACATATATAGCTTGGGTGGAGGTGCAGGTGCCCAGAGTAGCTTGCCCGGGAATCGAACTCGGGCCCTCCGTTCAGTAGTCCAACGCTCTACCCCTCGACTACCGCGGCCCCCAGGTAGTCCTGACATCGCCCCAACTTCTTTTAAAGGTAGGCCCTTAAAGGAACCCGTTTTTCATCTATAGATGAGATCCAATCAGCCGTAACGAAGACCTTGCGAGAGGTCCCCGAAGACGCCTTCCAGGGCGCACACCGGTGGTGGCAGAGTCGCTGGAAATGTAGAGGCTCAAGGACAATACTTTGAAGAATTTGTAGTGTTTGTGCAAATCTGTTCAATAAATTTAGTTTAAAAAAATAATTGCATTACTTTTGGAACGCATCCTGTATCAAAGATTTCATAACATCCTGGTTCCGCTGGGCTTATAACTTCGGAAATGTATTGTCTGAAGAAGCCGCTGGGCGCATATATTGATGTAGACGTTCCACTGAGTGGAAGCTAAGAATGAAATCAAATTGAAAATATATTTCTTCTCTTCTCACGGAGTTCTTTGAAAGTTTGTAGTCATCTTGAAAGACTGAGAATTGAACTTCAATTGTCCGTCATCCAAAGGGAAGGAAGGAAATCAATGAGCGAAGACTGCGAGCGAGAACGGATTTCGGCTGCCCAACTGCAGGTCGCCTAAGGGTATTTTACCTCTTAGGCCGCACTAGACTCTTACACCTCACTCTCCTCCCATGCGGTACATTCAAGCAAAGAGGTGAAGTCCGCATTCGCATGTAATCTCTAGGGGTAGGAATGATATGAGATGGATGACTTCCGGAAATAAAACAGTTTACTAATATATGAGTCAGGATTTTAGAAAATTATTATAAAGAGAGATGAGGACCGGGACAATAACTAAAGTCGTTATGAAAAAATATAAGAAAACTTTGTTACGGATCTTGGCGTTGTTTATTTTCAAAACTTTTTCGAAGTTTCTGAAGGTCAAAAGTTCGTAGGAGACATAAAATAAACGTCAATTGGAATCTTTGTAAATGCAAATAAAGATAAGAATGGAGAAAAAGAAGGTATTTAGGAAGAAAATGAAAAAAATGAAAACGGAAGCTAGTCATAGCAGGAGAGGGGTTGATAGGAGAAATTCAAATGAAAAGTGGACTCGATAATTTAAAGATGTAAGGCGTTTTGAGTACTATGAGAGTGAGGAGAATGTTTTAACGATTTAGAAACGAAAGAAATAGAAATTTTGAACGATATGATGGGATTTAAAAAAATCTGAAATTAAAAATGATGTATTGTGAATCGGGACTTTTATATTGGGAATTGTATATTGAATAATAGTATAAAACATGACTAACACCTGAAATGTTCCTGAAGTACTAGCTATTGCTTAATCCGTCACAGAATTATTTATGATCATTTATGTATGGCCTACAAAAGATAACTTCCATCTCAATAGGAATTTAGAATGTTTTGCTAATTGGAGCATGAATAAAAAATACATATAATTTCTGGATTACCCACAGTAACATATTACACCTTGCATATTTGAATTACATCTACCATTACTAAACGGATTCAAGTTTAATGAAATAAATGAGATTATTTACCCTTATAGTATCTGCCACTGTATTTACCTTTTTTCCAAGTAGCCGTCCTAATTAAACGTTGCTCGTATTTCCAGGATATGTTATAATGATTCTAAATTTTTGAGAGCCTGAGATTTTTGAGACATTCACGTGCGATTTCCAAATGGTTTAACATTTTTAAAACCAAATTATTTATAAAAAGCAATAAAATCCACATCAAGGAATGGAAATTTATATTCCATAACGATTTTCTATGAATTAAGTTGCATATCAGAATTTTGTTAAAGCTCATCTTCTACACTGTTGTATTGTCGTAGCGGGGGGCAGGGACGTGGGGGCGCCCAACTGTTTCTCCAGCTCTCTGGCACCGCATGGAAGGATGACCCAAACTGCCCTTTAGACCCTTGAATTGGGTTATAAGCGAGGCAGTATCGATGTTCGGGGAGTTTGATCCTACCCTCGTTGAGTCTGTGACCTCGCAAGAATTGGCCTCCTCGGACACCCACCGCGTAGCTATTTCGCGGGTCTCGACCCATTACCATGTAAGTTGTAAGTAAATTAAGCGTTGATCTACGTATTTAGTCCATTTCCCTCTCACTCAATGTCTCGACGGCAGTATACATTTTCTTTCTCGCCTCATGCGTCGACCGATATTTCCTAAATCTCTAGCGTCCTCTCGATAATTTGCTTTTTATATTACAATTGATTAGGTAATAATGGTTCCCCTAATGGAGAAAGAGAATAATAATGTACTCTCTTCCTCACATACAGGGAATTTGAAAAAATGTGGGGCGTAAGAAATACTTAGCGAAATGAAATCAGTTATGGCAATCAGTGTAATGTCCATCATTATTTGGAATTGCTCTTAACCTATCCTTGGTGTATGAAAACCAAGGTACTGTTAATAGTTAATAATTAATAATAACACGCTCCGCCTTTTCGCCGATGATGCAGTAATTTATGGGGACATTCGGGGAATTAGAAAGAGGACATTTGGGGAAGAGAGAGTCGTGTTAGCCAACGACCTAGATGCAATTCAAAATTGGTGAAATACATGGAAATTGGAATTAAATTTAAAAAAATGCGTGGTAATACATGATTGGGAGAAGATTAATTCCCTCCCTTATAGTTTCAAAGTGAAACAAACCAAAATCGCGAGGGTAGATTCCTTTAAATACTTAGGTGTAACAATTACTCACGATCTGTCCTGGGGAAAACACATACGAGAAATATGCGGTCGTGCTAATAAAAAATTGGCATTTGTGAAAAGAGTGCTAGGTAAATGTGACGAAAAAGTGAAGGAACGATGTTTCCTTGCCTTGGTCAGGCCCCACCTTGAGTATGCTTCCAGAATATGGGATCTTCAAAATATAAATTTGATTTCGGAATTAGATCGAGTTCAGCGGAGGGGGGCTGGATTTGCCAAACATTGTTATGGCCAACCCAGCAGCGTATCCACTTTGCTAGACAATTTAGGTTGGGATTCTCTTACGCAGCGGCGTTTACAATATAGATGAAACCTATTAAAACATTTAAGGGTGGGCCCTTTTCCGATGACATCAAGAACATAATAAGAACCCCAACCTATTACGGTCAAAGGGAACACGAATATAAGACTAGAGAAATAGACTGCAAGACTGACAGGTTTAAAATGTCATTTTTTCCAAGAACGATAAGGGACCAGAATGCTTGTAGCCGAAATTCCCCAGGACTTAGTTCATTACAATAAGTATTAACATACAGGTTAGGGACTGCGCGAGGATATGTATACATATGTGTATGTGTGCGTATGTATGTGTATATATGAAAATATATATATATTTTTTCTTACAGGTTCCCCCCACCTTTCCTCACCTATTTGATAACCCAACCCCCTCATCCCTTACCCTTCCCTCACGGTGTTACACCCCCTGCCACACACCATTTTTGGTGGCTCGCAGGGTATTTATGAAGATGTAGATGTACTTGTATTGTGTAATGACTGCATTAGAATGCGGCATAATCCAAATTTCGTTCTCTTACGTAGAAATCAAAATTACTATTTTTCGAGCTAAATATTCTTTTGGTGCACCATATATCTCTACATGTAGGTTAAACTCAGAAGTAACTAAAGGTAGCTTTGTAGTTTATTGCTGTGTAGCAATAAAATTCTTTCAAACAAAGCATACATTTTTTCAAAAGCTTTTAAGAAGTGTGGGAAAGTTGCATTATTATGATAAATGTTGAATCCATTATATTACATTAATTCATTTGGTTGAATGATCATTAAAATCACATCATAAATCTCACGATATTGAACATTATCTGATTCTCAGAAAGCATTCTGAATTTTATATTTGTTGTTGTTGATTGAATATTTACTTGAGGTACGAAATTGATATTTATTAAGTATCGCAATTGGGATTAATTAGTTCATTGAAATTCCATGACTCATTTCATAAAAACAAACAAATATAAACGGATGCAAGTTACCAAAACATGAACAAGAGACATTAGAGATGCAATTATCTAAAATTATTGTTGAATATACAGTGCTGCATAATTGTTCTTTTTATTTGACCGAATTTTATATATTCATTCGCATTGCCTGACAGACTCCATAAAATGAATGAGGTATTAATTCATTTTTGTGATTCTATCTCAAGCTCTAAGCCAAAGTAATAATGATTATACGAGAATCTGTCAAAAAATACCATGGATAATTGACATTTAGAAAGTGTCATTTAAATTAGTGACATATTATTTTACTGTGTCATCGAAAAATTTAGACTACACAATTCCAAATGCATTATTCTTTACTCTTGGAAATCACACTATGTTCCACTAGGGTCCTATGCTCATCCTACTTTTCGAGTTTTTATGCAAATTCTATAAGGGACGCTCGCACTGAATGAACGAAAACGTATTTTTTGCTACGTGCGACACTAAAAAAATGGAAAGGACACGCGGAGATATGGTTAGTATCTGCCGCAGCGTGGCATTTGTTATTTCGCTGCCTTCATCAGGGCACGCCGCGCCGCGGATCCACTCGTAAATCTTGGCGCGGGACATTTGGGCGCCCAATATCCCACAACCGAACCCCGCAGACTTCTCATGAAGGAGGCAAATTTTTGACTGAATTTCCTCCGTCCATCCATTTTGCCCCCTAGCCTCCCTCATAAAGCACCGCGTAAAGTAGGTATGCGCAAGTTCTTAAATTTATCCTCGGAGAACAACAACCTCAGAGCAATCGATAGGGAGCGGCAACAGCTGCGACCCAAGAAGGCGTCAGGGTTGAGGGGAGGAGGAGGGAGGGCACGAGCGGGCGTGGTGGAGGGATGTTGTTGGCGGGGTAGGGAGGAGAAGAGTGAGGCGCGCGTATATAAAAATGACTCAGTCATTACGAAGTAATTTGCCCTTCGCCACGAAGCTCAGAGCGCTCATTGCTTGAGCAAAAAGGCTTCACGCCCGCCGGGCAGACGGCGGGCAGATGCGCCAGGCGTGCTACGGGAAAGGAGAGCTCGGGGAAAGTGTCTGTAGGTATGTGCAGACGGGGAAAACTGGATAAGGGCAAAGGTGGTGAAGTTTCGTATCCGTTCCTATTTTCCACGGATAAAAAAGAAGGGGGGGGTGACGAGAGAACAACACGGCGAATGGTTGGAATGGGCGGGGGCATTTTTTCCCTCCGGGGCTGTACCAATGGTGGAGGGGGGAGACATTTCGCTCCAGCTTTAGAATTCATTCCCGACCCGCTCCCCACATGGAAACCAAATCTGGCGCGATCTGAAATAACAGAGGAGAGAGGAGTTGAACAGCGTCACACGAAAGTGGGGACAGGGTGACATTGGCGCACGCGTGGGCGGCGAGGGAAGAGGACGGAAGGAGGAACACGGGTGGGGAAAAAGAGCGCACCTGCTCCGGGAGCGAAGAATGGCGAGCCCCGCGAGTATGTTTGCGCGAAGGGGTACAAGAGGAGCAACAAATAGGGTCTTCCCCGACCCCGGACGTGCGTGTGTGTGCACGCAGCAGTCGCCTCTCATTTAAAACTAACTAAAGGACCGCTCCCAAAGCCTCCCCCTCACGCCCCTAAATGCCCCCTTCGCTCCACAGTAACCTTCGGGGATGGAGCGCGGAGGGGTTTTGGCTGATCGTCGCCCCACGGGGGGATGTCTAAAGGGTGGGCGGGGCCGGAAAGGGATGGGCGACTGGCCCCACCACCTGATGCCCCTCCTCCTCCACTGCTCCCTCTCACACGACTCTTCCCCAATACGACTTGTAAAAATGCAAATCTTCCCTCCCGGAATTCGAAAGGCATGATGGACTCCCCTTCCCTCTTTTGGTAGCTGTTGGGAATATATTCTTCATGTGCCTATGTGACTATTTTCCAAACAAAAAGGCGTGCATATTTCCCTGATGAGTAGTTTGTGTGTGCGTATGTATGAATGAATGTATATATATATATACATACACACACACACACACACACACACGCATATATATATATATATATATATATATATATATATATATATATATATATGTGTGTGTGTGTGTGTGTATACATCCTTTCTTCTCTTCCTTGGGAAAGATGGCTTAGGACCACCAAAGACACGAAAACTAGTTAGTTTCATTTCGCTTTTGTGTTTCTGTCTTGGTCCGCTAATTCTAACTTCATATACATTATTATTCACATACGTGAGAGTTTCACTTAAGTTATATAATATATATAAGTAATATATGTGTGTATGTATACATATAAATATGGTTGTGTGTGTGTGTCTGCATGTGTGAGTTTATTGACGAAAGTTTTGACAAAAGTGAGCACAAGGTTTGTTTAAAAAATATCGGGGTAACAATTTTTTTCTGACGTGTGCGGGAAGTGCTGAATTCAGACCGTCGGTTAAGAGTCCGCATGATCGCAAATCATATATTGGCATTGGTAAGATGACAGTGCCCACCATTATTATTGAATATTTGGCGATGCGAAAGATCTTCGAAACTCGTCTAAACTCGTCCCGAAGGTATTTGGACGGGCGACCAAAACAGCAGAGCCCAGTGTCTGCTTGCGAAGACCTTATGTAACGACATCGCGACGATTCCCCAGCTCCCTTACAGTCCCGACTTGGCGCCATCAGACTATTTCCTATTCCAAAAAAGTGAAATTTCCCGCAAAGAACTCAAGCATGGGACTTTAAAGTGCCGTTAAAGAAGCTTGCACGCTCACCCTTCCGGAATCCGTATATCAGGGAGGCTACGAGTTGTGGAAAAGCCACTGGCAAGAGTGTGTCGACGTTCAAGGGATGTACGTTGAGGAATTTGATGCATTACAGCAATACGTGAAATAAATAATTTTTTCCAAAAAATTTATCCTATACCTTTTGTGCAAACCATGCATTAGGTCAGTAGCAATCAATGCGATGGCATACTATAAAACCTATGAACAAATACTCAAAATAAACAGGTATTCCAAGTATCTGTTTTTGAATTCGTATTTCAGTGACCCGATCACATTTCTCAATGGAAGGGTGAAGATTGAGGATGTGGATGATCTACAGGACGGGTGAGGGGACTCGGGAAAGGAGAGGGAGAGGTTTGGGAATTATTGCACGGGGTGGGGTCGCCGGAAAAAAGTGGGATGTAACCCCTATTCGGGATGCATTTGGCTCTCAGGAGCATGCTGCCCCGTGGAATTCGAGTTTTAGCAGAGTGTCAGGAGGAAGGGAGACAATTATAGATACATTGAAGCAATCAATAAATGAAATACCATCGAGGGAGGTACGTTGCGGAAATAGAATGGATTGAAATCATGTTCAGAATTGCCCAAAAGCAAACAATAATTAAAAAACGCCAGCAGCTTCAACCTCCAAGCAAACAGACATATCCTCTTTTAACTTCGTTAAATTAAGAAGCAAAACTCCAACGATACTGAAAAATGTTAGATTATATCCTATATTTTTATCTCACGCATTGAAGATATTCCACATGATAACATTTTTAGAAATTTTTTGAAACTTCGATCAACTAATTCCAACCCGTAAATCCTATCATGCGTTATGTACATACAGTATTTCAATAGCATGAGAGATAGTGTTAGCAATTTTAAACAAAAACACAGTATTTAAATTGAAATAGGGAATAGCACATAAAACCCTTGGAATATTCGATAGTCGGTAATTTCAAACGAACTATCAATACTGACAATTTTTGAAGGCTTAAAATATTGATTTGCACAGCTTACGTTGCTTGATTGTCGATGACTGCATGGTTGACGATACAAAATATTATGGAATCATTCTGCAACTTATCACTCTAAACTAAATACAGTTACATTATGAAAAATATCCAAAATATTTACCTACCTATGTTATAGACTGAGTCCGTATGTGAAATTATGAAACGGACTTCGTTAGAAATCTTCACCAATTCATTCATTTATATAACTTTGGAAATGATAGGTATTTAAAGGATAAGAGTTAAAGACCAAGAATAAATTCTTGTAAATAATCCTTCGGGATCAGGTAATGAGAACTGCGATTGGGGTGGAGCTGAAACCTTTGCAAACCTGACGTTTAGCTGTCATCAGCATGAGCAGAACTGCACATATTTTCGTTTTTAACATCATATTTCGGAATAGAGGGAGCACTAATCCTTCCAAAGTTTTTATGTGGGATTAGATTAAAAAAAGATTATATTTATATATTTTATACATTTTTATCTACACATTTTGTGAGGAATTCTATATTTATAAAGGACGAAGAAAATGCTCGCAATTATTTCTTCGAGGAAATACCTTCTTTACATTCAATTATAGTTATATTCATTTAAAAAGTTCCATAGATTATTTAATGTTCTCCGCTGCTTTTCAAAAAACATTGAATAATATTTCTATCAAGGAATAATCAATTCATTCTTATGTTAATAGCGTACACGTCCACCGCGTAATGACTGGTTGACGGAACCATAATGGAGTAAACTCTTTTCCTGTCCAATTTAAAATGTGGAAACTGAATAAATTAAGGAAATTAAATGTGAATAGTTAATACGCCTCAAATATCTTCACTATAACATTAAGGGTGAAATTGCTTCTTTCTAATAGTGGAATTTTTCATATAATTATGGGAGGAAAAGCTTGGAAAGTTTAAATGAAGGACGTCGGAAATCCTAACTTTAAAGGGAGGAATGACCATTAATACAAAGTGAATTGCGAGTCGCAAAGAACTTATATTAAAAAATGTGTTTCTCAGCAAAACGATCGATGACTTGAACAGTCCACCTGGAGAACTATTCCATCCTTTCCCAAATAATACAAATGTATTTTTAAAACGTTACCATTTATACGATCATTACATGTGTGTGAAATTTCATGCATAGATGTAATGCATGTAAAATCTAAATATAAAGTGAAATTTTATTCATTAATGTTTATTGAATGTATGCTACCACCTGGTAAACTCGTGGTACTTCCATACAAATAAAATCATTCGATGGGAAGCCCCTGAGACATAAGTTTTTATGCATGTATTTGTTTATAAGAAAGTGCCCCCGAGTTGGCAGTTTACCAGGTGACCGCATATATCCATTAGACATTTATGAAATAGAATCATTTTCAAAGTTGGATGTGACCCGAAAATATACGTCCTGCGTAGAACATAAATTTTTCCAGTTGTGTAAGAAAATGGAAAAATTTCACTCCTGAATGCTTTGAAGCGAAAACACGCTACGCAAGTGTGTAAGATAGAATGACGTGGCGTGGAGAGATGCCACCGATAGCGATCACTGCTCTAATCGGCTGAATGGAGGACAAGGATGTGGTATTTCGTTAGAACGGACGTTTTGAGGAATGGAAAATAGGATATCAGTGGCAGGGAATGGATTCGGTAAAAATCAAACGAATCAGACGAGGCGTAGTTAATGAATGCCGCCAAAAAATCAATCGCAGGTAGTCACCGATTTTCCAATTCCCGGTCGCAAATCTGACTCGCTCATTTCTTATGACCGTTTTCCTTCCCTTTGGAGTGAATATGAAGAGGTATAACATGGGAGAGGGTTGTGAAAGAGTGTTAGTGGTAGGAGGAGCTGTGCTATTAGAGTCAAGCCTTTCGAAAAGACGGCGAATTCGAGTGGGGTCCAGCCAATGCCTTGTTCCGACTGAAGAATCCTCTGCGCCCGCCCACTACGTCACTTCTTGTTCCCACTAATCGCATACATCACTGCGAGGGTTTGACGAGGGAAGAAGGGAGGGGTTATTCGGGGGTTCATTGGGAAAGAGGGGCTTGGAAGTGGGCGGGAAGCGGGAGGGAGCTGGCGGAAAGAGAAAGACCATCTCCGAGCCTTCCTCCTCGGTCCCTTTCAGAAACAGCTTCCTCAACCTCCCGCCAGAGGTCGGGTCTATTTAGTTCAAAGGCGGATCGATGCTGCTGCCATCTATTATCGTTGGGAATAGTCATGGCCATGTTGGACCGCTTCTCACACGACTTTCACTTCTCCTTCAGCGAATACGTATCACACATTCATGCGTACGTCATTTATGCGAAACTTCAGGGAAGAACTAATTGATAATGGAAAGGAAAAGGTCGCATGAAAGGAGTGCGTTTTTTACCCTTAAATGCATTTAAAAACAACGGGAACTCCTTTCGTCCGCCTCTTACTGGTCCTCAGATTTCCATCGATTCTAATCTCCCGGTGCGTAGAGCATTGGCAGCACTTATGCGCTATGTAAACCCGCAAAAATTTCACTCCCGCTTGGATTTATGAATTTATGTGAAAAGCATTTTTGCTTTCATCCCAGTATTTTCAATAGTGATCGTGAATCAAAATAGGGTAAAATGTTTCGTCCCATGAATTGGTGGGGAAATCCTTGAGACGCCACTGTCCATGGCTAATGACCAGTAAAACATCCGATGATGAACCCTGAGTCAGAACCTCGGCTGAAACGTCGGAGAGAACGTGAGTGATCATAGATGACGTGAGATTAGTGGTGTCTCCTTCTTCTCATGTAATCCCGAAAATTATCTATCAACACAAGAAAGCAGGAAATTATACGGGAGGTGTGATTTTTTTACACTTTAAAGAGAGCTTTAATTGACGCTGAATTTCATTTAAGCGTTTAAAAAAACATAAAAAGTTTAAACAATATTTTTCATCGATTTTATATCTACATTTACTTAATATTACGCAAACCGCAGCAAGGACGTGTGGCGTGGGTGATAGGGCACCACCCGTAATTAAAAAATGAAAAAAAATCTCATGCAAATGCCGCAAACTTATACAATCCACAAAAAAACATGATATACATTCATACAAAAACCCTGAAACCCCACGTACATACTAACACAAACTACCAACTAACATACACACGTACCTACAAATGTACCTGATGTCTTTGCAATGTTTAATTTTGTTCCGACTTGTAAATTAAATGTTTTTGCTATTTTAAAAGTGACTTCGGTTTATTATTATGATATCCGATTGTTCTGGGAAAGAATGAGTATTTGTATCTATCTATGTTGGAATCAATCTCCCTTATTTTATCTTTGTGGTCTGATATACCTAAGTAGTGTGGGGCCATTATAATTCTTTTAATGTCATTGTTCAACTCGTTTGTTCTGAACCTTTCTAAAAGTCTAAGTCTTGTTTGTTTTCTCCGTATTTAAAGTGTCTCCCTGCCTAAATCCCCTACGAGACATGTCACACTTGTGTTCCTATTAAAACATTTTTTAAGGAATCTGGCGGATTTTCTCTGGATTTTATCTAATTATTTTTGCTAAATTTTCTCCCATGGACCCCAAATACTTGCGACATATTCCAAATGATGCCTAACTAGTACAAAATTACACCTCTCTTTAACTTCCTCATTACATTTCCCCACCACCCATTTAATGAAGCCAAGTTTCTTTAAAACGGATCCGCATATCAGTTCTATATCAACGCAATATCAATAAATATAAAGAGTATAAGGCCAATTACAGTTAAACTGGAATATATTTAGACGATATAGATATAGTGAGAAAAGTAAGAAAATATTTATTTAAACTGGAACGAACACGAAATATTTAATTCCTGGTAAATTAAAATGGAACAGTTGTTAAATATTTGTCGTGGTTTCATGGAAGTCACCATTGCCTGGAAATATACAATAGGAATGGAGAATGACAGAAAATTAGCCTGAGGTGAAGATCCGGGTTTGATTTGACGGAATAACGAAGTTTGGGTTGTGCTATTACCCAAGCGCATTGAGAATTGGCGGCAAAGTTGTCGTAGGAGAGGACATCTCGTCATGAGAGTCTTGCAGAAATGATTTAAAGTATGCAATTAAAACATCTATTTGAGGTTAAAGTACAGTAACCTTGGGTCGAAGGAACCTCGTTAGAGATAATATGGTGAAATTCACATTTTTCAGTTCTGCTCAAATTGATAAACCGCAACAATGGACTTATTTTTGCATGCATTGTTTGCTGGTTACATAGGGATGCCTATTTAAGGAGCGAAGTTAAGAAAAAAGGAGAAGCGTGTGCTCATTGGGGGATATATTACTTGCTGGTATTTACTAGCACGTTTGCCGCGCAAGGTATGTTGTAGGTTTTCCCTCTGGTGGAAAGGGGGGTTTTCTGTGGAAGGGATTTGATGGGTGGGGCTATTATGGGAATCGCTGCGTTAGAATTCAGGAGAGAGCCTTGATCGGGAGGGATGGATGGGGAGGTGGTATTGGGATAAAAATAAAAAAATGACAAAAATAACCGAGAAGGATGGAAAATAATATCCTCCCGAGTTTCTCAATATTGCCTCTGCCGTGAAGAGAATTGCTTTTACCTTCCCTTTTTGGCGCTACACCGCGAGTGGGTGAGGAAGTGGAAGCGTATGGCGGGTTGGAGGAGGGGCACTTCGGAGGCCTCAAAATGAGGGACTCAAAAGGGAAAAATCCAGCCTCACATCTGTGCAGTCCACCAAAAGTGACGGTGATAATTCCGGAATGAGTAAAATCCCACTCAATAGTGACTTTGGTTTATGCCATTGGCATATTTGATTGGCTCCGCAATTGTGAACTGTGAACTCTCCATAATTTTCAAATTGATTGCTTTATAAAATTAATTTTCTAATACAATTTAGAAAGAGTAAAAATTCGTCATAAACGAAAATTGATAAAATTATAGTGAGAATCATAACTAATAGAGGTCTTTCGGATATTACCTCATCCAGCCACATGCCTTAACTCTCTCATTGAAGAGAGGAAACGGTTTTTAGGGTAACCTGCTAGCCGTTAACTGCCCGCCAATTGTGCGCGCAATAGCCTAAGACACAGGGTTAAGCAGAGGACAAATCTTGTGTTGCCTGTCCCGATCATACATCTCAAAATTAATCCATGGAAAACTCCACCATCCGCCGGTCAGAAGAAATCTTTCCGGAGCATCTACATGACTGCAAATATGTTCCCGTCGTCTTCTATATCGTTTGGGCTAACACAAAAAACTGCCTCAATGCCAAAAACCTTTGCCAATTTATAAAACAATAGCAGAAACATTGTGATTCCGCAGGACTTGCATAGTAATAGAGTATAATAATTAGCAAAACTTGTATTGCATGTAACTTAGAAAAGTACAATCACACAAAAAGTGCGTTACCAAGTTTTCTCAATACAGAAATGCTTAATTTCTTTCCTAGTTATTTTACAAATAGATTTAAGCATCATGCAAAACAATTGTTAACTTCTCTAAAATAATGTCGTGTACAAGAATGCCAACACAGAAAAAGATAAAAATTTCAGGACCAATGAGAAATCATCATTAGTCCAACTGACTCATTCCTTGGAATTTTCACACGCCACATGCGTTCTCATTCAACTGTGACAAATGAAAGTGATGTTGTCTCAAAGAAAATTGGTGAAGAGGCTTAACCTCCCTTGGTTAACTTCCTACGGAATCATTTTGGTCTCGAAAAAGATAATATTGCATGCCAAATGTGGTGAAGAATTAAATTAATCATGAATATCAATTATAGTATCCTTATAATAGTAACATTTAGGGTTTGCAACCTATGAGAATGAAAAAGAAACGCAAATTTGAAATATATCCATGAATAAAAGAAAATATTGGTTTAGTCAGAGGCAAAGAATGTTCAATATATTCTGGACCAGATGACTCGCCGCAGTCGACTTCTGTGCTACCATCGTCATTATTACGCATGGGTATTTTCAATTAGTGCCATGGAAGCGGTGACCTTTTTCGTCGTAGTGTGGGTACCTTAATTGCCTGGGAGGTCTTTGAACTAGACCTTCAAGTTCCAGGAAAGTCTTACTGAACACTCACTAGGTCTCATTACTAATTGAGTTTCTCTGCCAATTTTCCATAATATTCTGAGTAAGTAGTTTGTCTAATTTACCCAAAAGCATCCCACGATAAAAAATACCCGCAAATTCTTTCTGCCAGGAAACCGACGGAAAAACATCACCCTTTTATGCAAAATAGTAATAATATGCCAGTCTACTAAGTCATACAAATACTCCCAACCAAAGAATTTTCGTCCATAACTTATGAAATAATAATTATTAATTCAGAAATAATGTACCGGTTTATTTAAAATTATGATCTCGGTTTAAATGTAAAGATTGCGTAAATTAATATGTTAAATAGACATAATATCCTTTTGCAGCAGCCAAATTTCTAAGGATGTCTGACTAGGAAAATTATTTTAGCTCCAAGCTGGATAATTTCTACCCAATTTTGTTCTTCAGGTTTTTCCTGAAGAAGTTTAAGTAAATGTAATAAAGTACCCATTTGGAAGGATTTATTTCACAAAAAATATATCCAGTGATACTACATTGAGTAGAGATTGGGCTTCTAACCGGAGGGTCCGGGTATCCTCAGCTTCGCTCCACCCAAGCTAGTTGATTTTTCGGGTACTAGATCTTCCTGGGAAACCATTACTGGCACATGGAAAGGAACTGGCTCCCCTACCCTGATATGTGAATTTCACACGCTGTCGGGCTTAGCATTAGGTGAACTATACTACCATCATGTGTCAAACCAGCCATCGGACGGAAAACTCTGGGCTTATTTCACCAAAGTAAAATAGAATAAATTTCAGATATAAATTTTGATGTAAAATTTAAAGCATGGAAATTTAGGAGAACGCAAAATGAATTACAAAAATTAAAAACAGAAGTGATAGCTTGTTATAAAAAAATATCCTAATTTCTAAAGTTAAATGAAAGAATACTATATGTTTATCACGTTTCGGCTAAATATCACCGCGAGGAACTGCTTATTTCATGAGTTATTCTATCACTGAAATTCCAATTAAGTTTGATATTATTCCTATGAAATGTGTAATTTCATGCATGAGTTCTCGATAATTTTTAACTTTATCATGTTCTACCAGTCCTAAAATGTGGAGGGTCCCAACAGTTTTACAATTGTCTTTCGAGTCAAAATACCCTTTTCCCCTGAAGCAAAAATACTAATGTATCTTTCCACTAAATTTTTATTCGGTACAACAAGGTTTGACTCATCTGTCCTCATACTCACGAAAACTAATTGTACCGAATAATAATTTATTGGAAAGATGTATTGGTATTATATTTTTCCTTCAGTGATAATGGATTTCCACAAAGTTAAGCCTGAAAACATCGAATACCCTTTTTCAAATGAAAATGGCACATTAGGGAATATGAAAACGACCACATACTGGTTAACTGGAAAAAGTCCATACTTATTTTTACTTTATAAAATTGTCGCTTACTAAAGAAAGCACGAAGGTGTTTTATGGCTGTGACAATGGGCAGGGTTAAGGGCTTAATTTAGACCATTAAATAAAGAATTGTATGCTAAGAATTTTTTCGAATTTCTGCAAATTGATTCAAGCATATGATTATAGCAATTTATAAAAACTAGAGAATTGTAAATGTACTACTTGCATAATGTAACCATAAAAGCGTTACATGGAACAGGAAAAACTTTGGCATTCTCGTGAAAATCGCATAATCGCAAGGTCATCATGCAGTAATTTCCTTTCGCTACACCATTTTTGGTTTCTAGGAATGTTGGGATACCGGTAAATCCCGGTTTACCTATAGCTGGGGTTAACCAGAGGCATCATTCAGATTTGTACCCGGAACTCTTCCATTACGGTACCAAAAGATATAACTACAAGGCACAACTAAAAATCATTCATGAATATTATTGAAGAAAGTACAATGCACTTTTATTTGAATATACATTTCATTTAATAAGTGACGTGCACTTTCTGCTAACAATCTTATAATATATGTGTCTTGCATATTATATTTTATATGCTA